>JANFCV010000394.1:105000-160438 GCA_024500475.1 Phthorimaea operculella | reverse complement strand
CACAGTTTACTGGCTATGTCTATGTAGGTACCTACTCTGGTTGGAGCCAGTGCTGATAAAGTAGAAAGAGATTTTTATAACTGAAAGCGGTTTTATACTCGTAGATTGTTGGAACATAGCATGTCCGGAAAATTATATACCTAAGGTGAAAAAAAATAACTGAAAATATTTAAAGGGGTGAACAAGTCAATTAAACTGAACAACTTAGTTTTGCACTTATTTACGCGTATCTACACATACCTATTTTGATTACAGATGTTTTGTAGGAAGGTGTTAAATATGACAACGAACGCGAATAAATTTTGATGTCATTGACTGAAATCGCATCAGTGAAATTGAACGATAGCAAGAAGGTAATTGCCAGCAAATCCACCTACCCAATTAAAGGGACCACTTATGCTGTTTTTTTATAAAAATATTATGAAAACCAGTTTAAGTTGATCCTTTAAAATGCCTTAAATGAGTACCTATGTGGATTTTCTGACTATCTGACTAAGTGGTTTGTGTATTACTAGGTATATTAAATGTACCTACTTATAAAATTAATGCAGCTGACGTTATTATGAAATAAAATACTAGAAGTAAAAAAGACTTAACAAAGAACTTAAACATTAACATTACGACATCCGGCCAAGGGATCATAACACCAAGTTTTATCGTGAGAAACATAAAACATTATTGTTCAAATTTTTTTATATACAGCTCTTAGTACTTTATATCTCAAAACACATTATAATTATTCGAATTTCAGTATAGAAATGCAAGTGCCAACAAGAACAATACAATGTGAGCAAATATAGACAATTCCTTCCAAGACATAAATTGCATTCTATAGGTAATGCATTCAATGTGACATAATAAATTACTTACTTGCCTACTTTTTGTAATACCATACCACAGTGACATGACATGTGACAGAATTAACTTGGACTAGGTATTTTTGTTAAAGAAAAGTGAAATAATTATAGGTAATCCAACTCATACCTAGATTGAACTACATTATTTCATTTGACGAAAATATAGGTATGCTTACAAAGCTTACGCTTTGCATCTATAGAGTCAACTTAATGTGTGTCGGCTTTAGTAGTTATTCAGCAAAATGCATGAACAAGGGTGTTTAGTTTTCGTATAAAATGGGCGCGCGGTGCTGGCAACACTGCCCTGTCATTCACGTCCTCTGCCGTCGCTCGCTTGGTTGATGCGAATTGTAATTATAAATGGTGTAATTTAGTGTGCTTTCGGTGTTCTCGTGTGGTTTTTCCTGTTCGGTGGGGAAGAGAACCAAGTGTATTTGGTTCCGGCGCTTTGATTGTCAGTCGGTTCGATAACCACGCGGCCGTCGGAAAAAATAACCTTCACTTTTAGTCACCCGCGCGTCCAGTGTCCTTTGTCTCGCGTATTGTACAGTAAAACGTGTTGCTGTCGCGAGCAGGGTGTGCGGGAGAAATCTTTGTTATTGTGTGTTAAACATTATTTGATGTCGAACTATGAACAATAGTACCCAAGTGCTTGTGAAACTTGTTGGACGGAGTACCACGAGCTGGTGCCCGGGCACAGTAAGTCTAGTACCTAAGTCCCAATCCAAAAGTCTTCTCAAACCTGATACCTATTTTTCCTGTCAAAACTAGACTTACAAGGACACGACTTCGTCATCGTTAGATCGGTATGCAATTGTTGCTTGGCAATGTTTAAGTAGATTTTGTACACAAGAATTTCTCGGCCGGAAACTTTCCGGAACAAAATTCTCTCATTAAATTTATTTTATTTAGCTATAGTAAAGAGCACTACGAATCGTAGTCAAATGTTGTTCTGAGGCTGATCGACCATTTAGTTTTAGATTTTAAGATAACTTTAATTTGCTTCCACTGCGCTAAGATCAGCTTCGGAATCAAACATTTTTGGTAGCAGAGCGTGGTTGCTTTATTGCAACATAGTTAGCCGTAATTTAGTATTAAGCGTGTTTTTATATTACCCACATATTTTATTAATTTTGGAAAATATTGTTTCGGTTTTTTTGTGACTTTATTGTTTGCCTAGTGTACGGTACATTATCGGTAAGGTCTAGGCCAGTCAACTAACATTTATTTTGTGGTATTTGTTTATTGGTTTTTCGTTTTTATTTAGTCGAGTGTGTAAAAGTTGGTACCATGGCTCTCGATCGCCAGGTATAAGGCTGCTATAAAGACAGAATTAAGGTGGTTTACTACCACAGCGGCAATGATCGGCCGCGAGGACCGGGAGGACGCGCTCTTGAAAAGTGCACTACAGGCAGATGAACGGGTTCGGGTTGTGTCGGAACACCTCACAGAGTGCCTCATGCTCTTGAGGAAGCTCCTAACCCTGAAGATAAGGAGCTGGTTGAGGGCGATGTAAGCCAGTGCTTGAGCTGGCACAGGACATTGCGCAGGCAGCTGCGGACATATCTAGGCGACGTGACGGAAAGGAAAAGCCATTCCGTGGTAAAGTGGGACAAGGATTACAGGTGCCTCTTCCGCCTGTTACGGTTCCAGTCTTTGCAGGCGATTACGCCGACTGGCCGGCGTTTGAGGACCTGTATAGCAGTGTGGTCCACACACGGACGGACATAACGCCGGCGTACAAGATGGCTCAGCTGATGTCCAGGCTACATGGAGAGCTCCCGCGAATTGCTGACGCATTTGGCTGTCTCGGATAGCAATTATGAGGTGGCGTGGAAGATCCTTACCGACCGGTATCGAAACAAGCGCCTGATTGTAGACAGGCTGTTAGACCAGTGGCTGTCAATACCAACCATAACGCGAGGTACGGACCTCCGCGAGAAAATCTTCCACCCAGTCAGTGTCGCGGTCAGCGCACTAGAGCGACAGGGTTTGCCAGTGGCGGGCTACGGTTATATCTTGGTCCACACAGTGCTTCGCCGCCTGCCGAGCGAAATGGTCGCTCGATTCGAGCAGCTACATGGGGGCAAGTCCTCGGACCACCTCCCGACCTACGAGGATCTGAAGTCGTTCCTCGAGGCCGAAAGCAGGCGAGTGGACGTCCAGGCTGGTGAAGCCCCTCGCAAGGAGACCTCTGCCCTCGCCACCCGGAACGGCCGGGTGCACCGGCGCGGAGGCAACAGTAGGCAACCCAGGCGGTACAACACCGCATTGGAATCAGGGTGTGCCTACCTGGGAGACAGGCCACGGGTGGCAGCGTGTCAGGAGTTTGCTGCGCAGCGGGTTCCGAGGAGACGGGGTGGCACAGCAGAGGCGTTGGTGTTTTCGGTGCCTGGGGCCGCATCAGGTGCGAGAGTGCCCTTCAAGCACCAACTGTAGGTACTGCCAGGGTGCACACCATCCGCTGCTCTGCATGAATCGCTCCGGAGGCGCCGGGGGCAGCGCTGGATCGGATCAGCGAAGGAGCCTGCCCACCAGGGAGGAGCAACGCTCCCCACCCTCCAAGGAGGAGCCCACCTCCGCATCGGTCACAGGGACAGGCAGGGGACGTCAACAGACGGAGCCCACTTACCCAAGGACGGGGACGAATCCCACCACGGCAGCAGGTGCCGGATTGGGGAAGAGCGGCACAGGAACGTGGCAAGGACACCCATCCCAGGTACGGGATTCAACGGGCGGGTGTCAGGGGAGCACTAGGCAGCCACCAGGGTACATGCAGTATTCTGCGGGCTTGAGCCACCTGGTTGGGTCTCAAGACCCACGCATGCCCCCGCCTATGCCTGAGTACCCGCGGCTACAGGCGCAACCTCGGTACGGACGTTTGCCGTCGGGGTACTATAGAACTCCAGCCATGGCCTTTATGGGCAGACCTCCTACCAGCAGGAGTGGGACCCATACACAGGTTTGGGTAGTGAGGGGATACCCCGGGACGCGGCCTCACCGCGTTTAGATTCCCGCTAGGTAATCGCCGCCTACTCATCAGCTTCGGCCCCGTCCAATCACGGTACTTTGCCAACGGCTAAGATTTGTATGGGGATACGGTGGCCGGACCATTCAAGCAAGAGCCCTACTGGATACAGGGGCTCAGGGATGTATTGTATCGAGTAAGCTGGTGAGTAGGCTAGGCCTAAATGTACGGCCAAGTGAGGATGAAGCTGTAGGCATCGGGGGCCTAAATGTGCCTGACATTCGGGGTCAGACGAACTTTGAGTTCGCATTAGGTAGCACATGTACAGGGNGTTTTCGGCCCAGTTTGAGACCTCAGGACCTACCAGAAGGGATCCGGTCCTCTATGGTAGTGTGCTGTCAGAGGTGCTGCAGAGGTTTTGGGAGTTCAAGAGCGCCCACGGCGGACAGACGGAAGCCAGAGGATGACGAGTGCGAGTTGTTCTATCAATACAACACTGCGAGATGCCCGTCAGGCAGATTCGTGACCAGGCTACCTTTTCTCCCAAACCGCCCTGCTTTAGGTAGTTCGCGACAGCTCGCGGAACGGAGACTACTCGGAATGGAGCGGAAGATGAGGCGAGACCCAGCACTTCGGCAGAAGTATATAGAATTCATGCGGGAATATATTCAATTGGGCCATGTCGGTGTCCAGCCTGGATTGGAGGTGTGTCGAGCATTATTACATTCCACACCTGGCTGTCTTGAAGTCACCTGAGGCGAAAATACGGGTGGTGTTTGACGGTTCTGCTCCTACTCGAATGGTGTGTCTGTGAACCAATGTTTGCACGCGGGTCCTAAATTGAACCGGGACATTGTGGACATTCTCACAGACTTTCGTTACACCAGGTAGCGTTCGTCGCAGACGTCAAATGATGGTTCGCCAAACCATGATACATCCGGATGACCGTCGGTATCAGCTGATTTTGTGGCGTGAGAGCCCAGATGAGCCGATGGTCACATACGAACTTAACACGGTGACGTATGGACTTAAGCCAAGTCCGTATTTGGCAGTACGTACGCTGCGAGAGGGGTTCAAGGGTGAGTAATGCGCAATATATGACAACCATGTCACGCTAGCCTCTTCTCACCAACTCCACTCCTGCCTACCCGCGGTGAACCCTGTTACGTCGAGCAACCTATAGCCGAGATTGTGGCAACCAACCCCTTTGGAGGCGTAGGTCGCAAGCAGAAGGGAGAAAGGGGTCCGGCGTTCCTTCTACCACGTCGGATGTCGGGCATTGGCAGCTGGATGCTATGGCTATACTATAATACCACAGCGGTCCAGTAGGCAAGGGGAAACCACTGACTATCTTCCCAAGAAATCCACAATGAGCACCAAGAATATAGAGAAAGCGGAAGAAATGCGACCCAGGTATATCCTGGCGCCATGTTGATCCAGGTCACATGGTGTGAAATATGCTTACTGGCCACCCTGGAGTGGCACACCAGGCCCAGAGTGGACAGAATGCTACTGTGAAGCATCTGGTCTTCGTGACCGCGCACTCGAAGGATAAGAATAGGCACATGGAATGTTCGTGGCCTTTGCAACCGGGAAAGAGAGAGATCATAGATAAAGAGCAGACCAATTACAATCTCGAAATTCTAGGATTGACTGAACTCATTTGAGAGGTTCTGGTTTTATGCAACTGCCTGGCCGCATAACATAATTCAGGACCAGTGGATGAAAGCAAGAATGGAGTAGCTATATCTGTATCACCTCATCAATAACTCTGTGCTAGGCTACAACCTGATTAATACAGGATCATGACTTTAAAACTAAACACCAAACCATGTCGCTTAAATATTGTTCTAGTGTATGCACCACATCGAATTCCTCGGAAGATGAAATTGAACAGTTTTATGGCAAGCTTGATGGACGTCCTACAATCAATGCCAAGAAGGAGATCACACTGTGATGGGGGGGATATGAACGCCAAGTGGGCGCCACTTTAGTGATGATCACCTGAGAGGAACAGTCGGAAAGTACGGACTAGGCGACAGAAATGAGAGGAGAAATGTGGCTTCAGTTTTGTACAGAAAAGCTTCCTCACTATTATGAACACATGCTCCAAAATCATCCAAGAAGACTCTATACTTGGATAATGCCAGAGATCGGCCTGTAACCAGATCGATTATATCGCGATAGCAAAAGGTGAGATCATGTATCACGAACACAAAAACCTATCCTGGGGCTGACTGTGGTAGGATCACAAATTGCTAGTGGCTGAGCTGAATATCAAGCTAAAGCGCTGCCAACGTAATAACTATAAGTCGCAAAGACGTTTAAAACCAACAGAGCTTATTGCCTTGAGGAAAACTTTAATGAAAAAGTGTCTGAATCTGGCAGCGAACGCAACGAGGACAAAGCAAAGAAGCAAACTGGAACAGTTTTAAAAACCTTGTTATCACGACTGGCAAGAAATCGCAAATCAAAAATGATGAAGGACCCAAAAAGTATGGATAACTGAGGAAACATGGACGCTATAAAAGACGAAAGAATCTGCTGATGAATAATGTTGGTACCAGCGAAGATCAATATCAGATGCGCCTAGCCAAATACAAAAATTATGTCGCCGTGGATAAAATGATCATCAACTCTATCTTGTTGAGATTTAAAGGACCATGCTGCAAGTATCCATACGAGATCTTCGCGAAAGTGAAATGGCGATCATGAGGAGAATCCTGCCGAAGACCTGGGCTGTGAAGACGATGCGGGTAACTTGATAACAGAAATAGACAAGGTTACTGAAAGGTGGCGGGCGTATTGCGAGGAGCTGTACAGGGATAATCGTGCAGAGTCGGTTTGACAACCTACGACATCTTGCAAAAATCATAAAAGAGCTGGAACCAGATATTTTGGACTCCGAGATCAAATGTGCTATCAACAAGCTGAAAAACAATAAGTCTGCCGGATGTGACACTATTTTTGCAGAAGAATTGAAGCACGTAGGGCCAAATGGGGTGAAAGTTCTACGACTTATGCAACCAAATTTGGAAATCAGGCGAATGGATTAACGACTGGAAGAGATCCACCTCATACCTTGCCACAAAAAGGATCCACTGGCGTCATCGCAGCAACTATCGAACTGTGGCGCTTATCTCACATGCAAGCAAAATTCTTCTTTGCGTCATTAATAGCCGACTAAATAGATACTTGCAATGGCAAACTCTCTAAAGAAATGTTGGTTCGGGCCGGCGGCCGAGGCACAAAGGAACAAGCCAGTTAATATCAGGCAAATTATTGAAAAGAGTCGAGAGTTCAACCGACCATATTGATGGGTCATCGACTACTCGAAGGCCTTTGATGTGTCAGATGGATTGTTTATGGCGCGTCCTAGAGAGATGGGGTGTCCCAGAGCATTTGGTAATCCTTATATCGCATCTGTATGAAAATGGAGAAACCGTAGTCCGAGTAAATGACTGCGAATCAAACCATCTAAGCCCGAAAAAGGCGTCCGACAGGGATGCATTTTATCGCCAGTGCTGTTTAACATTCAGGAGAGTACATCATGCGGAGAGCATTGAAGGATGGAGGAAGGATTTCGCATAGGCGGTAAAAATCAACAACCTGCGCTACGCAGATGACACCACACTGTTTGCGTCTTCTGAGAGTGAGATGGCTGAATCCATTCGGAGAGTAGAGAGAGAAAGTGAGGCTGTAGGTCTCATCAATCAATCGGACAAAGACAAAGGTGATGATAGTGGACCGAGCCGGCGAACTTACAACTACTGGAGAGTTAAAAGACCTGGAGTATGTAAACGAATTTGTCTACCTAGGATCACCATTGTAACCAGGGCGGATGAGAAGGAGATACGTCGTCGCATTCAGATGTCAAAACAGCTGTGACCAAGCTTATTAGAATCTGGCAAGATCGAAATATTAGAAATAATACAAAGATAAGACTAATGCGAACATTGGTATTCTCAATCTTCCTGTATGGAGCTGAGTCGGGACAATACGTGCTACTGAAAGAAAGAAGATAGATGCATTTGAAATGTGTGTTGGCGACGCTGCCGTATTCCTGACAGCGAAAAGAACAATAAATCTATTCTCGAGCAGCTGAGAATAAAAACTCGTTTATCCACCATATGCTACCAAAGGATCCTCAGCTATTTTGGACATGGCGCGTAGAGAACCAGACAACCTCGAAAAGTTGGTCATATTTGGGAAAGTGGAAGGAAAACGCTCACGTGGTCGCTCTCCATCGAGATGGGTGGACCAAGTGAAACAGCTGGTTGGAGCCCCTGTAACCGATGCCCTAAGAAAAGCCGAGAGCAGAGATAAATGGAGAACCTTGACTTCGAACGTGCTTGCGAAACTTTGTGGACACGACCTTCAGCAGTGAAGAAAACGACTCAGAAGAAGAGACGCTGCGAGAGTTGGCCGCACAGGAAAGGGTAAGATACCCTCGAGCCGCAGCAGTACTGGATCGCGACGTCTACGTGGACGATATCTGCACGGGTGCTGATAGCGTGAGCAGGCGCCATTCTACGAGACGAGTTGATCGCGATCATGGGTTCAGGAGGTTATGAGTTGCGGAAATGGTTGTCCAGTTGCCCAGAGCTCCTGGCCGGTCAGGCGAGTTCCATCAGGACCCGCACCTTTGAGAACCCGGACAATCCAAACACGTTGGGCATCCTCGTGCAATATAGGCCAACGCATGACGTATTCACGTACAAGATCGAGCCCGACCTTTGGAGAAAACTTGACTAAGCGGTCGGTACTGTCGACAATCGCTAGAACGTTCGATCCTAGCGGATGTATCGCCCCGGTTACGTTCATGGCGAAGAAAAGGTTGTGGCTAGCCAACTTAGGATGGGACGACCATCTCTCCGGAGAGTTGTTGAAGGCATGGCTCAAGTTTGTGACCACCTTACCAGGGATTGTGCACATCGCGATACCCCGCAAGTTAGTCCCATCGGTGGGATGTAAGGCTACCCTACATGGGTTTTGTGACGCCTCGGAGCGAGGGTACGCGGCAGCTGTATACCTTCGGACAGCAAGTTCAACGGGAACTGTGCACGTGCGTCTGGTTATGGCCAAAAGTAAGGTGGCACCAGTCAGAACTAGATGGACCATCCCCAAATTGGAATTGGCAGGGTCAGCTCTTCTAGCGCTTGCTAAATCATGTAACCTGCAATCTGCGTGGTACCATCAACTTGGATGAAACGGTGTACGCGTGGACTGACAGTCGGATAGTTCTGTGCTGGTTGCAGACGTCGGTACATACACGTGAGGTTTTCGTGGCAAATCGGGTGTCACAGATTACGGGGCCGTTAGTGTGGAGGCACGTACCGGGAGAATGGAACCCAGCGGACTGCGCTTCGCGCGGTGCAGGGCACCTGATTTGGTGAGTCACCCACTGTGGTGGGGACCTCAATGGCTGACTGAGTCGCCGCAGGAATGGCCATTCAACGAGTGCAGGGCGCCGCTTGGGCCACCTGATCGAGGTTTGCGAGTGAACGTGGGGCAACTCGTACCGAAGCCTAACCCAGCTTTCTTGCTGGAACGGTCTAGCTCCCTCGACAAACTTCTTGGGGTGACAGGTTGATCAAGCGGTTCGTGAACAACTGCAGGAAGCCTCAAGCAGAACGGAACTTACACCTGTCCTCGCCTGCGGAGCGGAATGCGGCTCTATTCTCATTGGTTAGAGTCGTCCAGGCGGAACATTTTGAAGAGGTGGTCAGGCTGATCAGGGATGGACGTTGAAAGCTGAAGTGAGGTATTGTGCTCCTCAACACATTCCTGGATGAGCAAGGTATGCTCAGGTTGAGGCAGACTTCGAACGCTAGCCTGCCCTTTCGGCTCGGCATCCACTGTTACTTCCAAAAGGACCCTTAGTTGAGCTCTTAGTCAGGGATCGTCATGAGAAAACTCGCACGCGGGCTGTAATGCGCTATTGGCCATCCTACAGCGCGAGTTCTGGATCTTATCGGGACGACGAACGGTACGTAGCGTTGTGTTTAGGTGCTTGCCTTGTTACCGCTTGAAGGCAGCCACAATGCAGCCACAGATGGGAGATCTCCCACCGGACCGGGTGACGGAGGCCTGGACGTTTGCAGGTGTGGGAACGGATTTTGCAGGCCTTTTCATGGTAAAGGCATCACGCCTACGGAACGCAAAGTCTATCAAGGCGTACTTGTGCGTGTTCGTGTGCCTAGCCACCAAGGCCGTCCACTTGGAGCTCGTGGCCGACCTATCTACGGAGGCCTTTTGGCAGCGCTGGAGAGATTTACGTCGCGACGAGGGCGACCAGCGCTGATCAGGTCGGATTGTGGTACCAACTTTAAGGGTGCTGATCGGTGTATGAAGGAAATTGTAACGTTCTTAAGGAGAACGAAGAAGCCATCAGCACGGGCCTCCCGTCAGGGCATTACCTGTGTTCGATCCACCAGCGTGCCTCACTGGGTGGTATTTTTGAAGCGGTTGTAAAGTCCGCTAAGACGCATTTGTTGCGCGTTGTAGGGTTAACAATTTTGACTTTCGAGGAGCTGGCGACCGTGTTTTGTAAAATTGAGGCTGTACTCAATTCGCGTCCTTTGTGTCCGCTCAGCTCAGACCCAATGATTTAGAGGCCCTGACGCCAGGGCATTTCTTAATTGGCCGCCCACTTAACGCCTTGCCGGAATATCCCTATACGGAAGTGAATAGCAATCGTTTGTCGCGTTATCAGTTGTTGCAGCAAATGACTCAAAACTTTTGGAAGCGTTGGTCGCTTGAGTACTTGCACATTCTGCAGCAACGCCTTAGTGGACGGACAGGACTGAATCCCCTGCATTGGGGATCTCGTTCTGGTTAAGGATGCCAACCTACCGCCACTGCGTTGGCGCCGGGGCGCATTCTCAACCTGTTTCGGTAGTGATGGCACTCCTCGAGTTGCAGAAGTTCAGGTGGGGATTCAGTCCTTGCGAGCAGTAGCTACATTATCACGCCTGCCATGCATAGAGCGGACCGATGGGTCGGTCCGGGGCGGTGAATGTTTAGTTTTCGTATAAAATGGGCGCGCGGTGCTGGCAACACTGCCCTGTCATTCACGTCCTCTGCCGTCGCTCGCTTGGTTGATGCGAATTGTAATTATAAATGGTGTAATTTAGTGTGCTTTCGGTGTTCTCGTGTGGTTTCCCTGTTCGGTGGGGAAGAGAACCAAGTATTTGGTTCCGGCGCTTTGATTGTCAGTCGGTTCGATAACCACGCGGCCGTCGGAAAAAATAACCTTACTTTTAGTCACCGCGCGTCCAGTGTCCTTTGGTTCGCGTATTGTACAGTAAAACGTGTTGCTGTCGCGGCAGTGGTGTGCGGGAGAAATCTTTGTTACTGTGTGTTAAACATTATTTGATGTCGAACTATGAACAATAGTACCAAGTGCTTGTGAAACTTGTTGGACGGAGTACCACGCGAGCTGGTGCCGGGTACAGTAAGTCTAGTACCTAAGTCCCAATCCAAAAGTCTCCTCAAACCTGATACCTATTTTTCCTGTCAAAACTAGACTTACAAGGAAACGACGGCGTCATCGTTCGCTCGGTAAGCAATTGTTGCTGGGCCCTGTTTAAGTAGATTTTGGACACAAGAATTTCTCGGCCGGAAACTTTCCGGAACAAAATTCTCTCATTAAATTTATTTTATTTAGCTATAGTAAAGAGCACTACGAATCGTAGTCAAATGTTGTTCCGAGGCTGATCGACCATTTAGTTTTAGATTTTAAGATAACTTTAATTTGCTTCCACTGCGCTAAGATCAGCTTCGGAATCAAACAAAGGGTTTATGTTTTTTAAATGCACCACGTCAAGCGAGTGCAAATATTTCGGTCTTACCGACAAAGGGGATACCTTATAAGGGTCGGCAACTTCCCCAGCCTTATGGGAATTCCAGGAAAATCCAACGAAAACACGCAGTCCAGCCAGCTCCCCGACGACCCCCATACACTCATACTTTATCACAATTTGCGCCGCCGGTCATAATAAATGGCCGCCAAATTCCTCGCATACAAAACCTCGGAGCAAAATTGCCGGTAGGCGTAACTATAGATACTTATAGTGCTTACGGTCTATTGCCTAAATAATGGCCTTGAAAGGTTGCTGAAACAGAGTTGCCTCTAGCTACCTACCTAGTTACCTGCTAATAGCCTAAATAGCTAGCTAAAGGTCAAGAGTGAACACGCAACTTTGTGCGAACCCTAATGCTATATATTCAGCTACGAATATTTTGATTAATATGCTTATCTGGTTTGTTCTATTTTTAGAACATTACTGGCAAGTAAATTCAAAGGGTGTTTCACCTGTGAAAAAAATGGCTTTGTTCAGAAAATCTGCACGACTGTTTGTATTGTAGTCAGATTCATATCATTGAAAGTAAAAACTTATCTAAAACTAATGTCAAATTCATTCAAGTCATGAATTACCAGAATTCTTATGGACCGGAAGGAATTAAACGTCGCTCATCTTACTAAAAGGCGTATTTGAAATTAATAGTTCATAGCGTAAATTGAAATGAATGCCAACGTTGAATTCTGCTGCAGTTCTTGCTATGCATTCCTACCTACAAAAAGTAAAAGTAATACAATATATAGTACTTTCATCGCAGTTATGTATGGGTAAGGGTGACCGCTACCCTTGAGGCGTTAAATCTCCCGCCTTCCCTGGAACGAGTGATTCATCGCAGGCTCGAGCAGGAAAACAACGAACATGAAAATTTCAGGCTCTACAGTTATTTGAATAACTGGAAAGTTGGAGTTGTGGATTTGAGGTTGAGTTTTGGGAGGTGTAACTTCAAAACAATTATGTAACTAACTAGCGGATTTCAACAATCTCAGGAACATTTATTTGGTTATCTCTCGGTAAGTACTTATGCTAGTTGCTAACAACTCAAATCTACTAAAATGTTCTGTTCAAAATAAGTATAAAGGTACATAAATGTGTACTTTTTGAAGTGAAACCAGCGTAAGGTAGAGTAGGATAAAGTATTAACGCAGTGACATTTAAAATCGTAATAGTATTCTTTTACACGCTCTTTTTTGTGGAGTCTACAATTTACAAATTACAACACCCACCCCATCCCTTAACGACCTTGTTCCACAATCTAAGCTAGTAACTCGGGTTAGGGTAGTCAAGAGGCTTTCATTTGGAGGACCCTAGGACCCCTACATTTATGCTAAGAAAGCACTTCTCCGAGACTCTAGTTAGATAGACTTTATGATGTTTTGCTAGGGTAGGGTTAGTATTAGCGACTCTTCAAAGCTTTAGTTTACAAAATTATGCAAATGTAATGTTGTACACTGGTGGTTAATATTTATTTTTATTTAGTGTTTAATTTGGTTATGATAAAAGAAAGACTTCAGATCCTATAAGCCAGCACGAAAACCAAAAGATGGTAAATACATAATTTTCATGGCTCAATTTCATATCTACACCACAACACAACCAAATCACAACCGCTATTAACATCATCAAAGTGAATTGTAGGTTTGATGAAAATTGAAGAGCAGAAATGCAATTCACAAAATATACAGCAATTTTAAAACTTGTATGTTTCATCAAACTTCTTGCATGCAGTTATATGACATGCCTATTATTACAGATTTTCACAATATCTCAGATGAATTAATAAGATACAGAAAATGTGACACGTACGTTTCGTACATTAACTATTGAGAAATGTCAAAGTTCTGCTGTAAGGTAATCTTTCAAAGAATATGAAGTCTTGAACACACAGAATTTTCTTGCGAAGTAGATTTTGTCAGAGTAGTGTTGTGTTGTGAGGAATAATACACAAAATGCTTAGTCATTGGTGTTTATAAATTTCCTGTTTCTCTAAGCAAAGCAAGACCTACATAAAATTTGTGTTAAGTATATTCTAAGAATGTTGTTTTATGCAACTAAGAATGACCACTTGACACCCTTTGATATCGAAGCTTACTAAGCAATACTGTCAAGTTTCATCTCCTACAATCAGTTCTTGACCATGCAAAACAGAAATAATGTTTTTCATTATAGCTTTTGAAGATAGATTAAAAATATATTCACCATTCTTTTGGAACCCCTGCATTTTAAATAATCAATTCTAAAATATTATGGGGCAATTTATGATACCGGCAAATTCAATAAATACGTAAGTGGGCAGATGCGAATATCAATAAATGGCTCCAGTTCACCTGGCCCATGACCACCTTGCTGGTTTTGGCACGCGCCAAGTTTGGACCTTAAAACGTTTGACATTTATCTGCACATGTGTAAAAAACAGTATTCTGCACATGGATGTCAATATTGCTGAGTTGTTTGTAGAAAGTCATGATCAGGCGGTGGCTAGAAATTTAACTGCTGCCCTTTAACAAGAAAGTTTAATTCGTCTTTGCCTTTTCCATTGAATCTATGAAAATGTGGATTGAGTTTAGTCTGATGACTGAATAGTATAGTATCTAATGTAGTATCCAGCCACTACATATACTTAGGTACAGATCTGCTACGAGTCCAATTAAATTTTTCCTTTTATTGCTTATGCACAGGATTATCGATGCACTAAAAATACGTCATCCAATACGAGTATGAACGACGTTTTAGACCAAAAGATGACTATAAATGTTTACGGATCGACAGAAGTTTGACATTTACCTGCTCTTTATACAATTTCGGCTCTTTGTCTAAAATGTCAACTAGCTGGTGATGTAATGTCTATGTAGGTAGATTACCTAGACTAAAATTTTGATACCTATATACAGAGTCTGTATATAGGTATCTGACTCAGTCTGTATTACAGACTCAGTCTGTATTACAGACTGAGTCAACACAACATCACTTTCATCTTTTTTCATGTATCAGCCTGTTGTGTTTCTCTTGCTGGGAAATTCACCTAGTTGAATACGTTTTCCCAGCTAATACACTTATAGGCTATAGGAAGATATTTTTTTTAAGTGCTAATAAAAGCGCTCGAAAAATTAAGAAATAAGATTGAAAAATTTAAATAAATGTTTAACAATTTTCATACTTTGCTTGCAAGAGCCTTCAATGGCTTGTCAATCAATATCATACCTATATTATACAACATACCTAGCCACTTTCTGTTGCTAAGCGTGTATAGAAATTTGTATTCGGTGCTTTATGAACAATACAAACATTTTAGTTTCACTTTCTCGCCAAGTCACATTCGTGTGAAACTCTGTAACTCAATTATAGATCGCACACGAGATGAATATTGTTCCAAACAAATAATCAGATAAAAGAGAAAATAAAAAAGTGCACATACTCAAAAGAATTTTAATAAATTATAAGTAAAAAACATTTTTAAAACAAGCTTTTATTTGGATGCGCTAAAAAGCATAAAATAATCTATTTACTAAAACTTTAACTTGTTATTTATAATGGCATTAAATCTACGTCTTCATAATTTATACGATATAAAAGCTTGTCGCGAGATTTAAGTATCTAGGTACTCGTGTGGTGTTAGGTTAAAAGTTTGTTCAAGATCATTTACACTGGTTACCTAATTTATTTATTAATATATAGGTACACAGGTTAAATCTCGCGACAAGCTTTTATATCGTATAAATTATGAAGACGTAGATTTAATGCCATTATAACTAACAAGTTAAAGTTTTAGTAAATAGATTATTTTATGCTTTTTAGCGCATCCAAATAAAAGCTTGTTTTAAAAATGTTTTTTACTTATAATTTATTTTTTACTTTTTACATACATACATACATACATACATCACGCCTTTATCCCTTGCGGGGTAGGCAGAGCGTTACTTTTTAGCAATCTCTGGAAAACAAATATTTTATGCCATAGTTGATTATGAGTACGTTGTGCGATAGAACCTACCTACTTATTGCATTCATGAACATACTAGGTATAAATTGACAACATTCTTCATTGACAGTGCCATGAACAGAAGACTAAAACCCCAACACAATATAACCACTCAAATCTAAATTTAAAATCTTGCGCAGCGACGTCATTTAGCTTACACTAGTATTTACCTGTAATTTTTCTGTGTTTGTCACCCACTTAGTAAGAAAACATAATAAACTTAATACGCCATATCAGGTTTTGTTATGATTATAAGTGACGTAAACGTCACTTTATTTTTCTAGTTATTCTGAAAAATTCCTTTCATTTGACATCCATATTGTAAAAAAGTATAAAATGATATTCTGCCATCTTAAGAAGTCCACCATAGTTAATTTAGAGTGACGTCAACTTATAATTCGAATAGGTAATTCTCAGCAATACCTTTCATCTGACACTCATATTGTAAATTATCTTAAAAGGCCATCTTTAGATGTCCGCCATGTTATTTTCTGAATTGTACTCAGCAAGACCTTTCATTGGACACCCATATTGTAGGAGTGCGTCAAAAATTACTTGTCGGCCATCTTGGATATTCCGCCATGATAGATTTAGAATGACGTCATATAACTAATCATGCATTGTCATCCGAACTAAACGTGTATAAAAAAAATCAGCTCAATCGGTTGAAGATATCTGCTTCTAAATTGAGTTGCAAGATTTGCCCCGAACAAACATATTTACTTACATACACTGCAAGTTAAATAAAAGCTATTAAAAATAAACTTGCAAGTAATGTTTATTTCATAAAACAGCAGCGGAATCAATGACAAACTACGATGTGTCCATGAAATAAGTATTAATATAATATCTCTCTCTCTCTCTCTCTCTCTCTCTACAAAAAAGACATAAAGTAATGGCAATGTCTAGCAGAAAGAAATAAGCGAGGTTAGTCTTGGTGCAAATATGCCAAACATGAGATCCTTTAGTTATTGAAGAGTGAGTTCATATAGGACGGAAGAGCTGTACAGAATGACCTTCCAACTACTGACTTGTTAAATACGTAACCTCGGTCAATAGGTAACAAAAATTAAAAATCATATCGCCCACATTATAAAGAAGAAAACTAAACCAAAGAAGTAGCACGGCCCTTACATAAGCGAAGGCAACACTATAATTCTATAGAAGCGGCTCATAAGCGACCGCCATTATGTTATACAATGTAAGTATAGACATCAGTGGCATTGTGAGTTGGTATCAACTTGATGCTCACTTTCAAATTTCGCTTCGCTTTGCTAAACGACACGCAACATTTGGTGCTCTTCAGGCGAAGATATCGGGCGGCCATTTTTAAAGATTCTTCGCAAAGAACTTTGAAAGATATGGTAACGAAACGACAGTCTAGATCGTAAAAGCCGAGATAGGTATGTAAAAGTTATCATTAGTTCGGAGTTTACTTGACGATTTAAAAGATAACATTCCGATGATTATGAGTTATTAAAAGAAATCATACATGATAGGAATTTTTACTGAAAGTTTATGCTTCATGATTGCTAAATAAATATGACAGTGAAACACTTGTGTAAATGAACTGAATAAAAAGTCAACATGGGTTATTTTAATTGAAGGTCAAAAACAACAATAACTATAAAGATTTTGCGGAAGTTATTCCAATCAATAGAACCTATATAACCTCTCTCTGAAAGATATCTGATAATCCAAATCGCTCTGCGAACGTTCAAGACGACTTGCGAACAAAATCAAACAAAGGGGATCGGAAAAGTTCTCGGAAAAATACTTTTCCTTTTGGGGTGGTTTGATGTTGTCGCGTCGCGGGAATCGATCGATATATACCCTCAAGTTACGGGATGCACTTCGTCAAGGGTAGCTAAGTGAAGGCATGCCATACATATTAAAGACATTCGATCGACTTAAAGACATTGTGTTACGAGAAATGTGTTTTTGTACTAATAGCATTAATCGCACCAATCCAGAGTTTTGGGAGTTCTAAATTATGACAATTTCTACACACTTCAGTCTCTGAATTTGTACCATGAATTGAATTGTGAAAGCAAAGCAGAATAGTACATTCACATTACCTTTCTTTCTCAAGAAACTACCTAGAGCTGGAACCTATCAGATCCATATCGCAACTGAAAGCATATCTATGATCGTTTCCAGACGCAATCCGCTCATGTGATACGAAATTGCATAACATCCTACAGTAGGAAGGTACTTTGTTGTTGCTTTTGTATTTCTTTTATTTTTCGCCGAGCGACTTTCATCGATACCTTTTGTTTGGTGGTAAAAAATTGGCAAACTTTGTTGGTGCTACCATAGCTAATACTTACTTTGTGGTGCTATGTTTAGACTTAGTTTTGCCTACGCTCAGAAAAAAAATCGTTAATATATTTTATTGTCAGGTTCAGGAGATAATTCTTGCTTGAATATCACTAATACAATACTACGACTATAACAATATTTATCTAAATCAAGAAATTTACGTTATGGTTTGATAGCACTAATACAATTTACAATTACAAAACGATAGCAAAGACAGCATAGTTAGTTGTAATTGTAACTAGTGAATTTTTGGTGCACCCTTTGACAAAGGGGAAACCAACTGGTTACTAAACAATAGACGGATCTGAATAAACTATAAAAGAGCTCGTATGCTCAGTATTAAATCCGACGCCATTGTTGACAAAGTATTCACTGACCATTCATAAACTTTGAACGAATAGGAACAGTCACCTACCATAAAATAGGATCTTGGGCTTCATTTAAATAAAAAGTATTTTTATGGATCTCTGGATACGATAAGATAAACGAAACATTCTGTAGCTAAATACTGTCACGATTCGTTAGACTAGTGCAACTATTTGCTGCAGAAATGAGATAATCGAAAAAAACCTAAACGTAGATAGATACAAATACGAACTGTAGAACTAAAAACATGCTAATAGCAAGGTAGATGACGATGGGAATGATTAACGCATTAAAGATCGAGCACACCGGAAGGAAAACAGTTAAGCTTAATTAAATGACTCATTTACACGTACCTACGTTGGTAATACTATGCGTACGTACGGAATATCTCTAATTTTTTCACGTACACAAGTAAACAAATAGTTTGTCTAAAACCAAGGATATACCTATTCATGTATCCACAGAATTGCAATTTCATAAACGATTAAACACATTTTATTTTTACCGAAAAATGTTTCGCTCTTATCATTATTAATTTTTATTGCCGCTGTAAACAGGTTGTGGGCTGCCATTGGTCACAACGACCATTTAGATTTATTCGGGCTATGATGTCTCAATAGCCCCAGCGATGATGTTCGTGATGAAACCGCGCCCGAGCCGGCAAATTGCACCAATCAGGGAACGCGGCGCGTCATCGCAATTTCAAACTTCAAAGCATGTAATGATCTGATGATATGTAGTGGTTTAGCCTGTACTGGTTATAGAGCAAATATCACTTGTAACCAGCATTACTTGAGCCCCCCGGTACACTAATGTTCACGCGTGGGTGCTGAATCAATCGACGAATATCCATCCAGTCTAAGCTGAACTCCTTCACTTTGTGATCTTTTCAAATTCTCATGGTATAATAAGATACTCCGCCTGGTATTTCATTCCGAGACTCGTGAACCACGTGACTAACACAAGACTACGTCATCATGCTTGTGGGTAACGTATTTTATTGAAATAAAGTGGCAATACTAGTGAAGTGACGTAGGCTTGTGTTTCTCTGGGAAGGTAAGACCAAAATGCAAATTCTTACACATGGAATGGATGAGTAAAGTGTCATTGTGGCATGGACTAAGCTAAATGCATCCTTATTGGTACACTCATTGGTTAGCTGAGAGTGAATCAGAATCCAATTGGTATTGAGAGGATAATGAGTGCAAGCAAGGTCTTACTTATGCATGCATACAAACATGTTGTCAATGTCGACAACGTTGATTAACCCTTTCAAAACTGCATGGCCAATTTCAATATCTACCAAGATTTAGTACCTAATGTTTTTTTGTAAATCGATATTTAAATTCTAAATTAAGTACTACATCAATCTTGCCAACATACCAGCTAAGTTTCCTGTGTTCAGCAATTATGTTTTTTGCTGAAGCACGATTTAGCAATCGTGCTGCTTGCAACTAGTAACGCTGTTGTAGTTTGTAAAACGTAAAGATACATAAAATTACGTGTACGTTTGTAAAACAAATGAGGTTCTACGATCTGCAAATAGGTATTTGATGGAAAGTAATGACATAGTAAAATGTAATGCATAATAATTGATGCGATTATACTGCAATTATACTAGGTAATTATTTACACTTAGCATAATCATCATCATTATCTTTGTTATGATTGTTTGTGAGAGAATTGTTAATATGAAGGTATTCACAAATATTAGTTAAATTGTCACTTCAATCATCATACCTTTTAAATGTTATAATCATATGAATAAAATATATGAAAAAAATTACCATTCGGGCGAAAATCTGTGCGAGTCTTGATCCGCATTTTCTTTTCTCAATGTATCCTTTTTGAGTGTTCGATTATATGGTGCACTGTCGAATTTTTAGCACCTTCATCACTATACACTTTGACACTCCGTGGGCGAAACACCTCACATTTACGTCTTCGATCGATTTTATATATATTATATAGTCAGAAAGGATACAAGTTACTTAGAAACAACATTAACAACCACTTTCACATTGTTTTGCACGTGACAAAACACAAGTAAAGACACTGCAACGTGAAAAAAATAAGATTAGGATTGTTTGTGATAGTAAGGTTAACTGCGTATCGCTTAATTTGACAGCTGCGAGGAGCGCGCTATCCCGTACTCCCGATACAAATATTGGAGGGGTCGGTTGAATGGGCGCGCGAACGGGACGCGAGATCCCGACCGACGCGAACCTAGCCGCGAGACGGGCGGGACGGGAACACGGGACACAAATAGCACGGGATTAATTGGAGGGTACTACGACCGGAGCAATCTAATGTTTTGATACTTGAAAACAGCTGAAGCAATCCGACAAAAAATGAAAGGAAAACTCGCATTAGAAAACGTAATGGTTTCGTGCATTCGTAACTAATGACTGGGATTCCTGTGATTGCATCAAGAAAGAAAATCGTTTCTAAAATCAAAAGTTTTCAGGCGATAAAAAATAAACAGATCTGTCAAATCAAGCGATAGCATAACCAAATAACGCGAATAAATTAGAAACTAAAGATCTTGAAGAAAATAAAACTGACGTTGTTAATCGGATCAACACTGCAGCACCGCCGTATAGGTGTGTTGCGCGCAGGCGCGGCGCGCGTTACTGACGTACGCAGGCGCGCCAACTTCACTCCGCTCGACGTCACGCGACTTGCAAGCAAGCAACTTGCAAACAAACCGCGGTGGTGGAAAGGGTGCAAAGTAACTTTTTCTAGGATCTACTTTGAAGTCCTATACCATTATCCTAAAAACAACCTTATGCAAATTCTTCAGAAACATTTCAGAAAGTTTTTGATACTTCACACGATAGCATAAGAATAAATAATAACACTACTCTTATGACGATAGGTATGATAGATAAGGTTTTTTGAAATTTAATTTTACGATCTTACATACCTACCTACTGCTTTTATAAAACTGTGTTGTTATGAAATGTTAAAATCGAAAAAGAATGAAATAAAGGATTCATAGGTATTTAACATACATACTTACCATTGGTAATATAAAAACTTCATCAAGCATTTTTTAAATAAGCTTATAATATTTTTACATCGAGTTTTTATGTGACTCATTAAAATTTGAACTATGCAGTAAAACATGGCTATGACATTTTTAGCACTCATATGACAACTTATTAGAAAAATCTTTGATAAGTTATTTTACCTATTACAATGACAGTGAATATAAGTGCCCTACCTAACACATTATAAGCGTACCTGTACGTATATATGTTACAGGCAAAACCCTTAACCAGTCAATAACGTTATTGACTGGAAAAACCAGTCAATTACGTTATTGCCTAAGGGCCTCAGTCAAAACCCTTATTGACTGGTTTTATCTATTAAAAGCAGTCAATAACGATATTGACTGACGTGCCCAGTCAAAACCCTTAATAGGTACTTTTGCCCGGTAGCAGCAACCTAGACTGGATGGTTGACTGTCTCGATCGCCGGTTGTTATTCCTGAGGACATGCCCAAGTCGCAGACGGCTCTTCACTATCTAATGCTGACATTAGCGTATACGTGGCTTCACATCCTAAATGTCATAGACTTCACGACGGTGGTTGTTAGGCTCCCGCCTAGTTCAATCGGCGAGCGAGGCTGTAGGCTTTCTTCTAGCTGCGACCATCTAACGGTCTGATGGTGATCTCAGACCAGCCAGGCAGTCTAGGTTGCTACCACCGGGTCGGACGTACCTATTAAGGGTTTTGAAAAAAATCTAACGGTCTTGATGGTTACTATGCAGTAACCATTGCGTTGCGGTGAGTTTATGTGCAGTGCGGCGGAAATCAGTGCGGTGCGGAGAGTTTCGGTGCGCGATGCGGCGGGTATCACTGGTTTGCGGTGTGTTTATGTGCAATGCGGCGGAAAGCAGTTCGGTGCGGAGAGTTTCGGTGTGCGATGCGGCGGGTAGCACTGAATTGCGGTGGTATGTGCTTTGCGGCGGAAAGCAGTACGGTGCGGGAAGTTTTGTTTTGTGTTGCGGCGGGTAGCGCTGAATTGCGGTGAGTTTATGTGCTTTGCGGCGGAAAGCAGTGCGGTGCGGAAGTTTTGTTGTGTGTTGCGGCGGGTAGCGCTGAATTGCGGTGAGTTTATGTGCTTTGCGGCGGAAAGCAGTGCGGTGCGGGAAGTTTTGTTGTGTGATGCGGCGGGTAGCGCTGAATTGCGGTGAGTTTATGTGCTTTGCGGCGGAAAGCAGTGCGGTGCGGGAAGTTTTGTTGTATGTTGCGGCGGGTAATGCTGAATTGCGCTGAGTTTATGTGCCTTGCGGCGGAAAGCAGTGCGGTGCGGGAAGTTTTGTTGTGTGTTACGGCGGGTAGCGCTGAATTGCGGTGAGTTTATGTGCTTTGCGGCGGAAAGCAGTGCGGTGCGGAAGTTTTGTTGTATGTTGCGGCGGGTAATGCTGAATTGCGCTGAGTTTATGTGCCTTGCGGCGGAAAGCAGTGCGGTGCGGGAAGTTTTGTTGTGTGTTGCGGCGGGTAGCGCTGAATTGCGGTGAGTTTATGTGCTTTGCGGCGGAAAACAGTGCGGTGCGGAGAGTTTCGGTGTGCGATGCGGCGAGTAGCACTGATTTGCGGTGAGATTATGAGCGATGCGGCGGGTAGCAGTGCGATGCGGCGAGTAGCACTGACTTGCGGTGAGATTATGAGCAATGCGGCGGGTAGCACGGCGTTGCGGTGAGTTTATGTGCTATGCGGCGAAAAGCAGTGCGGTGCGGAGAGTTTCGATGTGCGATGCGACGAGTAGCACTGATTTGCGTGAGATTATGAGCGATGCGTTGGTAGCAGTGCATTGCGGTTAGTTTCGGAGCGACGCGGCGGGTAGCAGTAAGGTGCGGTGAGATTCGGTGCGATGCGGCGGGTAGGAGTGGTTACTGCATAGTAACCGTCAGGATCGATTTATATTTTTAAAATAAGATAGGCTCGCATTTGTCTGCTATCTCACCAGTTCATAAAAGGAGTAACCTAGTCAGCGACGCGATCCCGGAGGTGGAATGGGGATAATCAGGTCGTGGGTCGATTGTGCACGCTCGCTGAAATGCATCTTATAGAAGATGAAGATGGAGGCAGTCAGAGTGAAAGTCTACTGTTTCGCTCGCCGGTGGCACTGAGCCGAGTCCTCGGTAACTACCGGGTGGTCTATGACTTCTGGGAGGAGGCCACGTATTTGCTGCCGTCAACATAAGTGAAGAGCCGTCTACGACTTGGGCATGTCCTATGGAATAACAACCGGCGAGCGAGACAGTAGACTTCCACTGTGGCAGCGACCATCTAACGATCCTGATGGTGATCTAAGACCAACCAGGACAAACCTATTAAGGGTTTTGACTAGGCACGTCAGTCAATAACGTTATTGACTGATTTTATTAGACAAAATCAGTCAATAAGGGTTTTGACTGAGTACCTTAAACAATAACGTTATTGACTGGTTTTGCCAGTCATTAACGTTATTGACTGGTTAAGGGTTTTGACTGTAACATATATAATATAATTAATTATATGTTTCATGTTACGACAAAAGGAACATAGAAACTGGCAATAAAAACATTTTGAAACTGTGCGTGACCAAGACGGCGGGAATATGAAGAAATTAAATCTTAACTTCGTTTTATATCACCGCAATATAAAAACATTTTACCTTTTAACTGCCCTAATCTCTATTATTTATATTTTATAGCTGTGTTTCACGTTTTACTTAGCTTAGGGAAAAATCTTGAGAAAGCTACACGTCATTTCGTTTACGGAGAAAATTTGTTTTCGCCGGTGCGTGTAATGACATCTAGCTGGATGATTATTTGACCGCAAATTATGTGTAATCTGTTGGTTTGACTTCAATATAAACAAACGTTGATTAGAGGAGAATTTACGCTTCTGCAACATCGAATGTATCCAGCTAGCACAAAGTAAGTATTGGCTAGCGCAATGCTATAGTCTTACCTACCTTACCATAAAAACAAACTCGTCTTATTTTATAACATAAGTAAATTTATATGACTTGGCTACCTACGATGTTTTACTATTTCTTTTACCTACCTCACATCTTTGATTTAATTTTGTGACCTAAATTAATTTTGCTACTTTGTTAAGTATATTGACAATCGAAACGATGTTACTTGAAATTTAACACACAATCATAGAATTTCAAATGTAATCTTTCTTTCTTTTCGTGTGGGACACCGAGTCGTTCAACGACCCGATGAACCCTGGTGTCAGAGTTTTCAACCGCCTACTACAAGTAGCAGGCCTCTGACATGGTTGTGTAACGACCGCCATCATAGACAGCAACCGGGACTGACGGCAACGTGCCCATCGAAGCACGGAACCATCTTACTTGCGGACAATCAGGTGGTTCAGCCTGCAATGTCCTAACCAGACTGGGATCAAATTCATAAAGTGATAAATATCAACTTTGTGAGTGACCGTAGAATTGAACCCGGAACCTTTGCGTGGCAGGCAGGCATGCTATCCACTGCGCCACATCGGCTGTCAAATGTAATAAAAGAAGGAAATATATGGACTATTAGTATATTTTTTAAATCTTTTATTCTAAACCTAAAATGAAAAGATACCTACTATAACCGACTGACTGAAATTCTCTTGAACCATTTTTAGCTCTTCATGTAATGAGCGGTTCAGTTAAAAATGTATAACGGTATGTTTGCCAAATCAGTCATAATACGAAGTGAACGACCTCTGCAGGCGAATGTAGATCGTCTAACACATAATCTTCTAACTGGTGGGAACAACTTTTTAGCAATCAATCATACTGGGAATTTTAATAAGGATAGCTAAATCCAAAATGTGACTTGTGGTGACAAAATATTCAATTTTGCAATGCTAGCTTTAGGATAAAAACAAGGTAGCATTACGGAATGTATTGTGTATGAAAAATATACGATAAGGACGCAAAGATGCTTGATCCAAAAATTCACATGACTGTTATTCCTATTCTTAACTGAATTTTTATCTAGAAGCTATTTTTAAAAGATAATAAAAAGAAGCTAGCATAATTTAAACAGACACACAAAAAATACATAAAGAGAATAATGGAAAAGGTAAATACTTTTCTATGAAACTTAAACCAGCATCGGTTATCATTTCAAATAAATAAAAACAATATTTTCAATCAATATGATTTGAAATAGACCTCAACAGCGCCATCTTTCATTATTACATAGAACTAACTTTTACGTGTATGAACTGCGTGTGTTGTCATCGATCACAGTTTGAAGCATACATTGATCGGCACTTAGTAGACGGTCAACACAACAGATGTCGTTTTTGTTGTTGTTTTGAAAATAGATCTCAGTATGCGTATTCATTACATCACACAGGTCCAAGAATATTATCTAGTTTTCAAAGTCTTGTCCATGACCTTGGTATGTTGACATTTAGGTTCTAAATAAGAAAAGTAGATTGCCTACTATTGTAAAAAAAACATACTTACTAAATAGGTAATGTTTAGAAAGATGTAATATTGCCAAATTTGTTATGCAGTATATATAGAGAACGTACCGTTAAATTTTCGCCTTCGCCTTCGTCTTTTACGCATTCTTTTCCTACGATTTTTGACACATTTCACTTCAATTTCTTCTTCGCATTCCTCAGGCCAATACGCACTTTTAGCAGTTTCAATTATTTTTGAAAACACGCACATCACTAATCCGATCATTTTCACTTCTAACAAGTAGCTTTTATCTCTACCTACTTCAAACAGATTGTCCTTATCTATACTTTTTCTTTCTCTTCCTAATCTTTAATATGTAAACCAGCAACAGTTTCTTCACCTTTAGTTTTAGGTTTCTTGTCAACACTTTAGAAAATATTTTCAATTCAATAATATTCTTCATAACCAAAGTAACTGCACTTGTTGATAGTTATGAAATCACTGTCAATAGTCTGGTCTATGAAGTTAAACTTATCAATAGGTTATCATTTCATGTTCACTTCACAACACAAGTTTTCTATACCGAGAGTGTGTCCGTACTGATGCATGTTTATGAGCCTTGAGGTGATTTCTATATATGGCGTAAAATACACACCGCATGCGGTAATTTATTTTAATAGTGTCAACACGGGCACTAACTTACTAGAGATGCTATAGGTATTTAGGTATTTCAATAACGTGACATTATGATTGTAGATGCTACATTGTAAGATTTGGATAAATTGTTGTACGTTCTAGAAGTAATAACATAAAAAAGAACTGTATAAAAACTAAAAGAAGTTAAAGTCTATAACAGAAGTAGAGCCCTCGAAGGGCGACTGGAAAGTGTTTATATTGACGATGTATTGCTACTTCGTGACGTTGTGGTAATACGGATGTAAGAGTACCTCGATGCTTTCTATAGCGATGTGATTAGAGTTGCTAATTAGATGTCACAATTTGTATGGATTATTTTGAGATTTGGTTTGGATGACTAAATTAAAATAAGTAATACGGTAGAGAATTTAGCCAAAAACACTTAGGTAGAATTGAAATAAATGCCGCAATCTAATTTAGCTTTTGTAAGTATTTGACAGGACGTAAAATCTTTGATGTCGTATCTCACCGCATCATAATCAGAATTTCGCCGCATCATCCTTATCTACCTATCCATAAGTAAGTGGGTATGTAGGTATTTATGCCCAAAGATGTGTAATAAATACTTATGTATCTCTAATAACTTTGACCTTCGTATTTATTACGTTCCTACAGTAATCATACTTTTAGCCTTAAACTTTTTTACTTATAAATAACTTTTTATTAAAACGGAAAATCAAAATAATCATCCATGTAAAATTATTCAGTCCTCATTCACCGCAGGATATCACGGAAGTGAAGGATCGCGACAATCGTGGTTTCCATTTGGACGAGCAACTATTACTAACATTTACAAGTTATTTTAGTAGATATGCATACTTACCAAAAATAATTATATACTACTTTGCATATTTTATTGAATCATAAATGAAAATAAGAAAAGTTGAAAAACTCATAAGCGTCACCCGAGGCTTTTTATTTATGAGAATAATTAACCCTGTTAGTGCATTAAAAAACCCAATAGGTACATTGTATTGTATTGAATAGCTATAATTTTTATTATATTGCTATACTCCCTTCCTTACGTCCTATACTTCTTTAAGTCTCCTGAAAGAAATTTCTTTACAAATAAGCAGTGCCTGTTGGTCAAGTGATTTTTGTGTCATGCCTTTTTGTAATCACTTTTGTACATTTGTTAATTAAATAATTATATTCCATTCCGAAACATAGTTTTAGAATCTCTTGTAATAGCTATTTCCCTCCGCAGCAAATTCATAAAATTACCTACTATGGACTGAAAATGTCTAGTAGTACATTACTTAGTTATCTACTCACCAAGCATTCTGTTGACTTCGCCTTTTTCATTCATCCTCTTCATCGATGTCTTTCATGACTTCCCTCCTGAAATATAGAAATGTTTTTGAAATAGTTCGCTCCTCGTATACGTCAAAATCTACCTGTCTTCTCTTGTTTGGCAAGAATCCATACTAGAAATCCTCAGAAATATTCTCTATTTCTATGCTTAGATTCGGATTTGATACGGAAATATCTACAAACTTTGTTTAGGCGTATCAAGAAAATATCGCTACATTTACCTTGTGTCCAACTGCGCTCACCCACACCAC
This sequence comes from Phthorimaea operculella, assembly GCA_024500475.1. Lineage (NCBI taxonomy): Eukaryota > Metazoa > Arthropoda > Insecta > Lepidoptera > Gelechiidae > Phthorimaea > Phthorimaea operculella. The sequence continues at coordinate 132,406 of JANFCV010000394.1, read as the reverse complement.
AACCACAACGATTTAGCTATCACAGGCACTCAACTGAAACTGTATAACTAACAAATTAACAGGTATTGGGTTACTTTCGATCCTAGTTAATGTTTCACATGGTTTTCCACTGGGTATTTTAGCGTTTTCCGGGTGAAAATTGAGTTAAAGATTTTTCGGGTTATGGTGAGGCATCTTGCCGAGGGTTGAAGGCAGTCGCACGGAAACTCACGAGCGACGACGATGGTGGCCGAATGCAAATATTGCACAGGGAGGGATTCAGAGAATGAAGGAGATGACCTCTTTCACCCTTTATGGTGACCTTTACTACGCCGTAGCGATCGTAGCAGATCACCTACTACGCTTAAGACTTGGATTAGGGCTCTACGTAAGGAAGATTGTTGTTCTTAAAGATAAGAATCTGTACTTCTGAACTATAAAAATACATCCAAATAAAAATTAAGGCCCGACCGAGAATACAAAATACAATCGAAAGAGCCAAATCAGATATTCAGAGACTTTAAAGTTCATAATTTTTCTTCATTTCCATGTTCAGAATTTCTAACTATATCATTATTTTTCCTAAGAAAATACATAGAACATTTTCTATATTTCCTACACTCCCCTGATTCGTCCCTGTGTAATACTGCCACCCTGCAGTGAGGTCGTGTGACGCCATGTTTTCCACGCATGCGCTCTAATTTTACAAATGAAACAATCACTAACTTTACAGTACGTGATTCCATACTACCTCCTATAAGATACATACTTAACACTGCAGTTCAATTATCATGCTCATCTAAGTGGAAAAATATCTGTGATAGAGTAACTAAGAAGTAGATTTGTTAATCTTTTTCAAAAGGTAGAAGTTGAAAGTGCGCGCGCAACTAAATGTGACGTTCCAAAACTCGACACAGTGGTGACAGTAGAGCACAGGATCAATATGGTGACGTCACACCATTCAGAGGCCCTATAAGACTGCAATAGGCACAACGGAAGTATAAGCCTGCATTTCCTCCACAGGAAATGGTATTCAGGCTTGCTTTCAGATTGAAATAATACTGGGAAAAAGACTGAAATATCTTGAAAAGACTGACTAATTCAAATGACGCTTCATGGGTAGGTTTGAAATTAAATGCTTATACTGGGTTATTTTTTAGTCAGTGCGCAAACTTTGCAGGGTGTTTCTACTCGTGATTCTGAACAACTTTTATTACGGGACCACCTGCAAATTCGCAAAAAAAAATTGTATGTTCCATAGAAAAATTCATACCTACTCAGCAAAAATGTATGGAACAACCAAGAATTTTTTTTAGATTACGCAGGTGGCCCCATAGTAAAAGTTGTTCACGAGAAGAAACATCCTGCAAAGTTTGCGCACTGACTAAAAATAACCCTGTATATCTTTTGACTGAAACTGATGCAAAAACATACCATGATATAAGTTAAGATATGTAATGTACCTAACACCTATGTATATTGTATATCTATGTTTAACTATGATGATAGGTGCGCGTAATTTGGCAAAACTTGAAATCACCTGTAATACTACTTATCGTGTTACAAAATTGGACCAAGTTCCTAGTTAAAATTCCTCCAAAGCAGGTAACCAATTAGTACGAGTAAGACGCATTTTGAAGTCGATGAACAATTCCAAGGCCATCTACCGGCCACATAAGGAAACCATCGTCATTCAATGGTAATGAAGTCATGATGATCTTCACATCATTAGGGAACACAATGAACACTAAGCTAACATTTGCTAAAATATTCGGTACTTAATAAAAAATCGAAACAAAAAACTTAAGAAATAACGTTCATGATATAAACTTTGAACGAATATGACAAATTGGTCCCTAAGGAAATTTTGGGCACGCATCGCGAATAATAGTATCTTTATCAAACATTGGATAATATGTAGAGCGTTTATACATACAGGGTGTTAGGGACGGTGTACCGAAAACTTTGCAGGCATGATCAGACCATCAAACTGAACAACTTTACTATGGCGCCAGTAGTGAAACGAAAATAATTTTCCGACCTCCCATACAAAATTCACGATCAGCTGACTGACTTTGTATGGGAGGTCGGAAAATTTTTCGTTCCCACCATTAACTCCATGGTGAGTTGTTCAGTTTCATGGTCTGAGCACGCCTAAAGTTTCCTAACACCCCCTATATATGTATTCTACATCAAACCTTCTTGAAACTATGTGAATTAAGTATGTAGAACTATAACTGAACTATAACTGGAACAAATAGACGTCTGTTCTATGTCTTTGTGTCATGTAAGACACTGATTTGACTAACAACCGCACTATTCTATGAAAGGCACTCACAATTCACTATCACTCACATTAGTTTAAAAAAAAATACTCGAATTCAAATACTGTATGCAGTGAATATCACTAACTGACTAACGATTAAGGACGGCCGTAGTTTGAAACTCCGAAAACTTAAGTCCTCCTGCAAGTGAAACTGAGTCTTGAATTCAGTTAAAGTAGGACTCAAAATAGTCCAACCAAAACTTACAGCTGAAGCGTAAGTTAATTAAAACCAGTTTTGCAGAAACAGATAGCACTAATTAACATCATTGAGTCATTATTGTAACTCTTTCCCAAGGATATTGAATTAATAGGAGCATTGAAATCTTTCCACGAACATGTTCATAACAAATATTTTGAGCTAAGTTTCCAAAGAGTTCGTTTATTACAAGCTAATTGCAAAACAAACAGAAACGGAGAAAAAGAGTGTGGGAGATAATTTTTAAAAACAGAATAGATCGAATAGTTATAGAAACAGTAGTAATTGCAACAGATGTTATAATAAACGTAAATCACACATATCGCTCGCGTAACTTTAGAGCGTGCAACCGACCGGCGCGCGGGAATCTCAACTGTTTTATTTTCGAGCTGGCTCTACTACTTGGCCGTGAAACTGTTGCATATTGTAACAGTTGTAGGTGGCCAGGTAGCACGATGAGCAATGTCGTCCATTATCAGCCGGTGAAGTGTAATGCATCATTTTTGGAGAAACAAAAGCCATACAATAGATTATAACAATAGTCTCCAGGCAAAAGCTTCGCCATTTGTCGCGCCTTCTAGGGAGAGTTGCGTTTACGCAACGGCACGCTCTCCTGAAGATTGCATCATTGCATCCTTGATGTAAGACAAATTTTCACATTTGGACTTCTAAGGAGTGGACTGAATGTAGTTATTTAAAGTTTTGTGGCGAAGATACGACAAACTTTCATCATCAATTTATATAATATAATACGCCCTACTTAAATTGAAATAGTGAACCTGATCTACATCAACGGCATTGATAAAAACAAACAAGGCTCAGGAAACTATTCTAATGATAAAACAGATACACAAAGTATTCCTTGTTCACAACAATAGCCTACTATTTACGATACCTCAGTAATTATGTGCTCTAGATCACGTAGAACAAAATGACGAAGGTATAAAGATAAAGATATTGGAACGAAAAACTTACTTGTATTGACGCAATTTTTGATTGTTCAGCATTAGGTAAAAATACAGTAAATGTCTCGATTTTGGAACAGGTATTTTTTTGTAGTTATGAGATTACTTTTTGCATAGGTACCCGTCTTAGTTCTTATATTAAATTATATGTCAAAAAATATGACAAGACAGCAAGAATAATACTCACTCATCATTTATTTACCCCAGACAGAGCCGAAGACATGAGCTGAAGTCAAAATAAATAGGATCGACATGAATTTATGTCAAATTAGTATGATCGCAATGATGTAACAACCATTGAGATAATAAACTTTATTTTAATCGATCGGAATTATATAACTAAACTAACATCAAAATATAAGTTATCAGTTGACAAAATCTACAAAACTGCAGATAACACTGTATCAACAAGCGTTTGAAGGTCTATTGATATCAAAAACTATGCCGAGTTTGAGCCCAAAACTATATGATATTTGAGCCCAAAACAATTGGAGCAATTGGTGAAAGAGCGTTAGAACAATTCCGCTTTCACCAATGAGATAAACGCTCACACAGCTTAGTTTACTCTCATACAGTCCCTCTTATCCTTATATTATGTTTTCCGGTGGCATCACGCTATATCATCTTATCAGCCGCATTAGTGCGAGTGATACGGACGGGCACACGCGCTATGTTCCGTGTTGTGTGTTGTGATATGAATTTATTTTGGTTTTAGTATTCAATGTATAACTGTGATATTTTTTAGTGAAAAGTTTTTTGAATATTTAATATAATGGAAAGCTCATTGGATCTCACAGAATTGGAAAAGTTAAGGTCGGTTGCTCGTTTATACTTAGTTATTATAATATAACACACGTAAGAAACAGTTTCACTTATATTATGATATGACTATGTTAAACATTTCTTTTTGTAAAAATATTTTGAATGTGCGGAGAAAAGTGTAAAATAGTCCTTGCTTTTTCCTAAATACGCAATGTACTGTACGAACGAAATATCATAATCATTGTCCTGCCCCTGTCCAACCAAACGAAATAGGTAAATTAAATATATTTATTTAAGAGCTATCTCTTGTCGGTCGGTCGGTTTTCATTTCTACTCTTTGCTAAATTTACTAGCAAAATAAATTGAACAGATCACTTTAACTAATGTGCCAATGCCCGAAACTTGTACCTGCCCGTAGGTACCTACCATAACCATAACAGCCATAATTTCGGGGGGCAGGCGAAATGGCGAGCGTTGTGCAAAATGTTGCATTTACAGGGAATGCTTCGGCCCATTCCCTTATGATGGATGATTATCCCTTAGTCGCTTTTTACGACACCCACAGGTAGAATATGGGTGATGCTATTCTGTTTTTAATTATCTACATACAACTCGTATCAGCAAATTCTCTGTAAAAAAGCCGTACCCTTCCCGTACCTCAAAATTTCTGTTTAGATGATATCATGTCTTTTTACGATTTGCAGACAACAACCCATAGAAGATGAAAAAGAGAAGAAAGAAACGCCAAATGGAGAAACACCGCACAAACGAAGGTTCCTGCTGGAGCCGGCTCTGATTGGGGCTATGATGGCCATCAACCTTGGACAGACCTCCTTGCAGAACTTCTACTTACGCACGGCTTGTAATATAGATCTAGGGTACAGCTTAGAGAAGTGTGAAGCTATGCATGGGGGACCTTTGGAAGTAAGTCATCATTTGTTATCAATCATTATACATAATATCAAGAATGATGTCCTCAGGCGGGCTCTTGTCTCGGCGAACGTTTCGGCTACGATAGAAACATACTAAGTCGTACGCTCAGATGAAAAAGGCCTGACAGTGCCACTCATGTTGCTTGGTAGGGTAGGAGTGAGGGTTACTGGCTTGGGATGTGACCTGCGTGGATACTCCATCACATGGGCGTGCAGCCGCTGGGAGATTTCCGGTTGGTTTTGAGAAGATTGGCCCCTGCGGCCCAAAGGCAAATAAATTATTTGATGAGCTATTCGGCGATATAGTTTGCGGCGATCGCAGAGCGGGCAGCTTTAGCACAAAAGATAAGATAATTTTAATTGTAAATATTTATTTTTGATATTAAAAAAAGAATGAACATTACGAAGTTATTAAGGCGGAGTCAAACAGACAGACAGACAGACTTGACAAAATTATAAGGGTTAGTAGTACACTAAGAAACCGTAAAATCACATTTATCTAAAAAAAACGCCAAATAATGCTCGGTCACCCAAGTTCTAGCTTTTTAAACCTTATTTATTGACAGCTAACGGCATGATCAAGCTGTGTATTGATTTCTGAACTCATCATGATGAGGATTAAGTTATTTTCTCGTTGATAAATGCGATAACTAATCAGATTATACATCTATTTTGAAAAACTTTACGTCAACAACCAAAGTACATTATCGCTGTATCGTACTCCTGCAAAGGTGCTCCCAGACAGTGTATTAGCAGATGTTACCGATTGTGCTAAAATGAACTTCATCAATATCATCAATACATAGTATAAAGTAAAGTCCCTTCCCGTGTCTGTATGTATGTTTCCTTATATCTTTAAAACCCCTCAACGGATTTTGATGCGGTTTTTTTTTTATATATAGAGTGAGTTAAGGGGCAGGTTTCTACATATTGTTTACCTCAAATTTTAACCCCCAAAGGGGTAAAAAGGGTTAAAAGTTTGTATGGAAAATCATTATTTTTAAATGCGATCTGTTTCAAAATTTGTGATTAGATCAAAGAGCTAAACGAATTAAACAAGTGTTTCTGGGATTTTCAATTTTTAACCCCTAAAGAAGTAAGAAAGGGGTTAAAAGTTTGTATGAAAAATCTTTATTTTAAAATGCGATCTGTTTCAAAATTTGTGATTAGATCAAATAGCTAAAAAAAGGAAATACGTGTTTCAGGGATTTTCGATTATGAACCCCTAAAGGGGTAAAAAAGGGTTTAAAAGTTTGTATGGGAAATCATTAGTTTTAAAAGGGATGAGGCCAATGATGAAATGGGATCTGTTTCAAAATTTGCGATTAGATCAAAGAGCTGAAAAAATTGAGCACATGTTTCAGGGATTTTCGATTTTTAACCCGTAAAGGGGTAAAAGATGGGTAGCAGCGGGTAAAACCGCTGACGGGCAGCTAGTAAAACATAAGGTATATTAATTTGACTTACGATATCTTTTATGGAACTTTTATTTTCTTATGTCATATTGTTTGGATAAATGATTCATCGTTATGTTAATAGTTGACATACTCGAATAAAATAAAATGTATGGGACGCCAAACTTTTAAGATGATGGCTTCATAGCAAAAGATGTTCATTATTTGGATATTTTACAAAACGAACTATTACAGTAGACATACTCAAAACAAATGAAATGTATGGAACGATAACTTCTAACTATTACATAGATATTAGATCAAGAGCAAATGTTCATTGTGAGATCATTCTATCACCGTTCTGATTTTGTAAACTTTATATTTTACGTAATCTAAAATTATGCTAATACGAGGTTCGATCAATTTTTCGAAGATAGTTTTGCTTTCACTATACAAAAATTATCTACCATTCCAGGCCGAAAGCCAAAGGGTGATATCAGGCGTAAATATCAGCAGAAGCTTCGTCGGTTGCCTAATAGCCACCGTAGTGCTTCTCTTCGTTGGACCCTGGAGCGACTGCAGCGGCAGAAGGAAACCCCTCCTCATACTGCCTCTCGTGGGCATGAGTGTCATGTGCACTAGTGTGCTGCTTATGCTGACGTTCCCTGGAGCCTCCACGGTGCAAGTCTTATATGCCGTCCAGGTTCCAATGTCTTTGGGAGGAAATTTTGGACTTCTGTTAGCAGCTGCTTTCAGCCATATCGGCGATGTAAGTATTCAGTACCAAAATAAGTTTTGTTTACTTACTAAATAATAGTATTTACGTAGTTCACGTGAAACCTCGTGTTATCTAATCAATGAAAAAATATTATGGAAAAATTGTTGGGTAACAATGATAGCGTAAAGATAAACTTGCGGAAGGATCTAACAATAATTACCTAGTTACTAAATTAATAGTGCCATAGATAGAATTAATAGAAGATAATAAAGGTATTACAGACATAATGCCGATACAAATAACTCACTCTGTCTTATCGTCAATTGTAACTTCTGGGTTTCTTAATGTGGGTCGTTAAACGTTGTATGGTCCTAATTACAAAATATCTGCTTACACTAAACTAGAAGAGGCAAGAGAAGACGACAGAGACAGTGTACCTATGGTCTCTAGCTCTCTACATGTCATTACAAAAGTATAAAATGATTTCAATATTGTAACATTTTTCTTTTCCAGGTGTGTCACGCCACAGGTCGAGACGTTACCCGCACGATGGGTACCCACAGGGCTTCTATCCAAGTGGCCCACGTAGTCGGTTCCGTCAGTGGACCCCTGCTTTTCAGAACCTTCGGTTACTACGGTGTGTTTCCTATAGTTTTGTTGCTGCAGGTACACGCTTTGATTTATCACTCATTATACACTATACTCACTTGTAATTATTTCATTTTCTGCTAGCTCATTCATCTCCTGCATTGATAAAATTTGATGTAACTATTATGTATCATTACAATAACTATGCATTTCTGAAGAGTTATGATTTTGTTTATTAATCTGAAAAGCAGAAATTTAATTTAGTCTGCACTTCTTCTTCGTGATTAATATTTCTCTCCAAAAACATGTTCATGAATATTAATGTCCCAAGACGAAGCACCTTACGCCCTAGGCCTACCCAATTAAAAAGGTATCATCTCAAGTAGAGCCAAGCTTTTGAATCTACAGGCCCTAACTTCACTAACCTCTTAAGCCTCACAAACTTACCAGCTCGGTTAAAACGTACTCTTTGTATAGAATCTCTTTACATAATGCAGTACTTTTTGTTTTCAGCTATCATCACTAACGTATGTAATATTCTTCATGAAGGATGTTAACGTGAACACGGAGAACAAAGTGTCAGTTTTCAACTGGAGGCTCCCATTCAATGCCTTCTCATGTCTGTTCAGACGACGTGAGGGTCGGAAAAGGACGATCATCCTTTTGATGCTAGTCGTCGCTCTTGGAGACAGAATGCTCCTATCAGGTATAGTGTTAGTTTTCAACTGGAAGCTACCGTTTAATACGTTCTCATGCCTATTCATACAACGCGAGGGTGGAAGACAACGATCATCCTTCTAATGCTGGTCGTCGCTCTTGGAGACAATGCTGCTAACAGGTATGGTTTCAGTTTAAAACTGGAGGCACTCCTTTAATGGGTACTCACTCATGCCTGTTCAGACAACGCGAGGGTCGGTAGAGGACGATCATCCTTTTGATACAGGTGGTCGCTCTTGGAGACAGAATGCTCCTGTCGGGTATGGTACCTAACAGTTTACAACTGGAGGCACCCGTTCAATGGGTACTCACTCATGCCTGTTCAGATAACGCGAGGGTCGGTAGAGGACGATCATCCTTTTGATGCTGGTGGTCGCTCTTGTAGACAGAATGCTGCTTACAGGTATGGTGATAGTTTTCGACAGAAGGCTCCCGTTAATAACTTCTCATGCTTGTTCAGACGACGGAAGGACGATCATTCTTTTGATGCTGGTTGTCACTCTTGGAGAGAGAATGCTGCGAACAGGTATTTTGTTTATTAGGGTTAACAAACAGTGCGCACAATTTGTACTTATAAAATAATATTTTTACAAAAATGGGAACTAATTATGCCACCAGGTATGTTTTCAGTTTTTAACTAGAGGCTCCATTTCATTGCTCTGTCATGTTTGCCGTGTGATGCCGGCTTAGAATAGCATCACCCCAATTCTACCCGTGGGTGTCTTAAAAAGCGACTAAGGGATATTCATTCAGGGAATGGGCAGCAGCGTTCCCTGTAAATGTAACATCTTGGCACTGCGCTCGCCAATCCGCCTGCCAAGCGTGGTGAGTATGGCAATACCCCCCGATAGGGGAGGCCCATGCCCAGCAGTGGACTGTTGTGGCTGTTATTAAGTTTGTCATTAGGAGACAGAATGCTGCTATTGGATAATGTGACAGTTTTAAACAGGAGTTCAATGCGTTCTCCTGCCGGTTCAGACTTCGCGAGGCTCGGAAGAGGGCAATCATCTTTTGAAACTGTCTCTTAGAGTCAGTATGCTTCTGTCAGTTCTGGCGACAGTTTTTAGCTGGAGGCTCCCGTTCAATGCCTTCTAATGCTTGTTCAGACAACGCAAGAGTCGGTAGAGGACGATCATATTTTTCATGCTGGTTGTCGTTCTTAGAGACCGAAGGGTGCTATCAGGAATGACAAAGTAAATACAGAGTGGTGACCAAAAAGAGGGAAAAATCAGTGGACAAAGCACCTGCTCGACAGCATCAAGCAAAAGTGACCTTACTGCACGAGGCTTAACGGGCTCTGGCGTCTTGACTAAGCCTTTGAAGATCTGCAGTGAGAGGATGTGGTCTGGTGGAGTAGGATGACGATGATGATGGATGATAAGCTTTCCCATGGGGGTTTAAACAACGCAAAGTTTTTCGTATTTGTTTTCGAAAAGACTAACATTATTGATTAGGTCAAATAAGTCTTTGGGAGTGGAACTAGGTTTTCCACGAATTTCTTTTACATGTCTTTGCTCTTGGAAACAGGAAAAGACTTATCAGCCAAACCTAAAAATAATTCAATTAATTAAGATTAATTAGGTTTAGGCTGATAACAGCTTCCTGTTAGTAATGAATCACAATTTTTATTAATTGATTTAAGTGATAAATATTTAGGTTATACAAATTGTCTAGACCTGATTGATAAAGACTATTGTTGTCTCTAGATCATTATCTAAAAATGTTTTAGATTTTTATATTGATAGTCTGGTTTTATCTCAGTTGTCTTGTTTATAGGTGATCTTATTTGAGTTTCTCTATTTTCTCTTGTTTCAGCGTCTAAGTTTTATGGGAATATTATTTATTTTACGTAATTTTTGTTTTATTTGTTCACAGCTGAAGTGCTACTCAGCTACATGTACTTCCGCTACAAATTTAACTGGGACGACATTATGTTTGGTTCCTACCTTGCATACAGAAACGTCACTAGTTTCATTGGTATGTATAATTTTATTATTTATGATGCTTTAGTAAGATATATCTACATTTAATACTATAAACTCTACCTGAATGAAGAATCCGCTTGAATCTAGATAGGTATATTCCTTAAAATGGGAACCTGTTTTTCAGGAGGTAAGATCATTTCTTATGATAAGATTATTTCCCTTAGGAGGTAGTAGGTAGAACAGATATTTTTTAAATCATCTTCATTGAAATATGACAAGTTTATTTATTCACCACGTATTAGTGATTTGACTTCAATCGCATTTACGTATGTCATGTATATCAATGTGCTACATACTCGTATCTACTCGTAAGAATCAAAGATCTTTGACCGTAAAGAGATTTTATTGAATACTTACCATGTTTTCTTTTTCAGGTACTCTGATAATATTGGCTGTATTGAAGAAGCGGTTCAAAATATCCGACGAGATCGTGGGAGTTATAAGTTGTGCTTCATACGTGTGTGTTACATCGGGTCTCATCGCTGCTACTACCACTTTATGCGTCTTCTTGCGTTAGTATTTGCTTAAAATATACCTTCACCATTTTCCCCAAATCAGTGCGGGTTGGTGCAACCTTATGTACATTTTTTACACTATATAATTGTATATGAACTCTACATCCAACTCTTTCATAGTTACTTTTATTTCTATTTTTACTTCAAATGCAAATGATACTCTTATTCTAAGTAAATTAAAACTTAAATATTTTGGTAGAAAATTGCTTATACTCGATGGTACTTACTATGTTTTTCTACGCAAGAAATAGTGGTTTGATTAAATTTTTCCACTCACCACTTCTTTTCAGTACTCTAACATCAGATAAGATATTAGTTACTATGTATAACAAAATCGTGAAATTATCGTATTGTTACAGTTCCTATCGCCGGTCTAATGGCTCAAGGGTCACAAGTTGTTCAAAGGCCTATTCTGAACAAACAGATTTTACCAAACGAGCAAGGTGAGTAAAAAATATTTGTCAACTATGTATGCAGTACAGTAAGTACCAACAATATGAAAAAAATGTATAGAAAAGAGATAGTGCGGATATGAAATTCACCTGCCGACTGCTCTAAAACTCTCTGTTAATGATAGCCTACTGATCCATTTTGGACTTATTTTATCTTAATTTATATAAAATACTGCTTCGCTAATTGTGACTCTCATTCACAAGAAAGCACTAATTTCGTTATTGATAAAAATCCTTACAATCCAATTGATAAAAGTTGTATATAAAAACTCAAGATAACATAATGTCATGATTTATTTATAGCGATGATTGTTATTTTTGTTACAGGTAAAATTTACAGCGTCCTCGGAGCCTTAGAATCTGCGACGCAGACTTTCTCATCCCCGCTGTATTCTTTGTTATACAAGAAAACCGTAGCAACAACCCCGGATGCTTGGCTGATCCCTGGAATAATCCTGGCTGTAATACAATCGCTATCTTACTTTATCACTAAACAGTTAGGAGGCAGTAAGCAGTCCACAAGGGAACCCCAAAAACCACAAAATAAAATCGTACAGTTGCAGCCTATAGTACAAAAAAGTGGTGAAAAAGTTGCAGAAGTAGAAAAATTACTTAAAGAAAATCATCAAACCGTTGATGCACAAGAAGAAATTGACCTTGAAAAGAAAAAATAAACGAAATTAATAAATCTACCGATGGAGTACTATCAAATGCAGACGATAACGTTGAAAATATTGATGAAACCAAAGCATCGGTAAATGAAGAGAAGACAGAAGAAACTAGTCAAATAAATAAACCAGATTGAACAAATACAGGGTAATATACATTAATTTATTTAGAACTAAGTAAATATAGTTTCATATATAAATATAAGGTCCTATTAAATTCACTGCAAATATTTTAGGAGCAGATCAAATAAAGTATAAGCATGTTCTTGGCAAATTTTCAAAAAAATCTACGCGCTAGTTTTCGAGAAAATTGCATTTAACTAAAAAAATCAAAACGAAAAAAGTGCACCCTGTTTGTCCTAGAAACACACTGCACCAATCACCACTTCGATGATTACGCACCAAAATTAAAATAAGTGCTGTGATTGGTTAGTCGTTAGTGTGCGTGTCGTGTAAGTGAATCCAGTCTGTGGCGTAAGGTCAATCAAAGGATGTTCACGTAATAAATTGAAAAGTTTGTTTGAAAATGAAAAAAAAAAACTAGCGTGTTGATTTTTTTTAAATGCCTTAGGTGTTTTTCATTTACATATTTACGCATGCCCTTAAAATATTTGCAGTGAATTTAATAGGACCTTATATAGATCGAATAAATTATAGTAAACACATCGTATTTTATTTATGCTTGATATTACCTACTTGATAGTAACTAGAACATTCTTATCGTGTTGATAGGCGTGATTAGATCTTTAATCTTATATCGGGATATCCTGTCAAAATATGAAAATTGCGCTAAATATACATGATGGAATAACCAATAGGTATGTGTCATAGAGATAGATATGAAAATAGTATCTTATACAAGAAAAAGGTAGTAATGATTGCATCATGATTTGCTCAAAATAAGTATAAATATTCATCATTATATATTCACATCACAACAAAAGTTACCTACTATAGTACTCAAAAGTAGGATTCTACATGCGTTTTTAGAAAAATATTGAAGTTTGATTAAAAATAAGTATAGGCTTAAAAACCAAGCGACAGCGACAACGACGCGCGTCGTTGTCGCTGTTAAATGACTGGTTTGTATGGGTTTGTATGGGGAACCAGAAAGACCGAGCGTCGGCGTCGTTGCGGTGCGCCACGACGCCGTCACGTTGACAGCGCGCTGAGAAGCTTAGAGTTTGTATGGGATGCGGTCGGGTTTTTCTACAAGACCGCAGCGACAACGACGCCGACAAAATTTGACGGCGTCGTTGTCGCGACGCTTGGAAAATAAAGGTACTATAAGGATAACATTTTATTTTAAATAATAGCCGTGGACTTCGCTTCTTTATTTAGACGGTCGATTATAGCAAAAATAGAGCTTGATATTACACTCGCATACACATGACACACAAAGAAGTAAAGAAACTAATTGCATCACATTTTTATCTTTGTCCGCTTAGAGAACTTCCCTCTATAGAGCTAGAAATGATAAAAACTAGACATAGCAAGCAGTCATTTTCAGACAAAAATATTCCCTTTTCAAAATATGCGTGTTTGTGTTTTGATGCATTCACGTCGTAAACAAAATTATCTAGCACAGATCTTAATCTCTATCAAACTAGATATATCACAGGCATATTTTCTTCGTCAGTACATAAAATAAGCAGTAGAATATTCTATATTCTTACATCATCCAGATAAAAAATCTGCTGAAGGAAGATTTAATGTGTAACATTCAGGATTGTAGGTATCTTAATGGCGTCAGATAGTCAGATAAAGCCAGTGGGCTAGTATAGGCTAAATATAGATGAATAGAAGAATAATATGTAGGTCAAAAATAGGATTCCTATTAAAGAGTCTGATTATTTAAATACAATCGATTCAGATAGTCTTAAAGTTTTTTAATGTTTAGTAATATATAGATATAGATAAATAGGTTAAAGTATATAGTAGGGCGTTTAAAAAAAGAGCTTACATAGACCACGTTTGTATTGGATTATAAGAAAACAAATTATGGCCATAATCAGTGGTTCTACTCGTCGGTGGTTATAATGGTCCTGGAGGCCACTTTCGCAGTCTTCTTTCAATTTCAATTTAAATTTATTTATTGCATGATTTGCAGCATCTTTTCGCGCTTGTTGACTGAATTAACTAGTTTCTTGTTTTCACACAGTCGTTTATCCACTAGACATAATATGTCAAATTAATATTTCTAACAAATCAATTAGTTACGAGCCAAAACATCAGATTTTCCTGAAACCTGAAAAAATGTGATGTCATACCTATTTATATCCATTTTGACTTAAATTTTTTACTCTTGCATGTATTTTTGTAAACTACTACCTAAAGAAGGCACTAAAATATTTGAATAGGCCATATTTGACAACTGTCAAACTCATACTAAAGACATGTCAACAAAGAAAAATAGACCTCATGTTATATACCAGCACTAATATGATTTTGACAGCCGGCAAATATGTACCTCTTACAGACCTCGAGGATGATAATAGATAATAAACAACTTTGATAAAATCAGTCTCTGTCAAATCAACCTAATAATAAACATGATAAATCACACTTCCAGTGATTGAACTAAAAATATTGTCAATGGAAATTATTGACATTAGATAGGCACAATCTCTAATAGATATCGTTGTCATATAAATTTGCCCCCATCCAAATGAAAACCACAAACGTGTGAAAGATATCACTTTAACGAGACTTATTCATTAGCAAAAATAAACTTTTTTCGTTCATCGTTCGTTTTGTTAACTTTAGTCGTTCAAAAACCATTTCATGTAAGTATTTTTTAGTGTTTACCTGCCTGGCTTCGAAGTGTAATTTTTAGTTTAAAAATGAAATCGATCTCACGAAAACCTAAAGCAAACTTTTTCTGAAAAGTGATGACAAGCTCGACCTCATGCTTTCTTTGAGGCCACCTCTTTGCAGAGCCTCAAAGATTTTTGGCTAAGCTCGAAAAACAACAACGTTGAATAAAAGACGGCGACAGTTCTTTATTCAAAAATTAACTGGAATAACTTATGAGTCATTTTTATATTTCAACATTTCCAAATCTCGATATTTATAATATTTTTTTATATTTTACAGAATGCAGCGCCCAACTCCTTCCTATTACGGCGGAATCAACTACGGTCCCAGATACAACCCTGCGATGCCTGGTCAAATGCACGTGAACCCTTGCTTCGCGCCTGCACCCACTTTCCATCAGCAGCCAGGATATGGTCACCCACCACAGGCTATGCAGCACCAGTCGTATTGCTTCATGTCAGCTGATGAGATCCGAAGGTCGTGCAGTAACGGGATACAACAGAGAAAACCATATTGAAGTTTCGAAATGTATCTCAGAATTAGATATTTAAGTGTAAAATGGGAAATCTCGATGCTTTTGTCAGTGTAAGTGGAAGTATGTTTAAGATAGGTGTAGGTTATGAATGAATTCTAGTATAATGTATTAATGTTAATAAATAAAATATTTTAAGTTATTTTATAAATCAAATGCATTGTTTATTTGCAATCTGATTTTTCTTGAAAATGATGGCTCCTGTCACAGAATAGGCAATAATATGGAGTATAGTCTCCTGTATCAAAAAGCTTTTTCTTGTCATGTTTTTGTTCTTGTCTACATTAGAACACATGCCAAATAGGAACTAAGGTTATGGTCCATCAATTTTGGAAGGACGTGATAGAGTCAAGGCTTTGCCAAGTACACAAGACCAGAAACTGTTATTTTATTGAACGAGGCTAGTAGAAGTAACAGTACATTTCTCCTGTTTGTAAGGAAACATTTTAAATGCGTATTTTAATTATGATTAATTTGACACTTTGTAATTTACGAAATGCGCAAGCCGAATGCGTTGGCTTTTATTTAAAAGAAATCACAGAAGCTCTCGTAAAAATCACAAATAGCCTTCTAACTTTACTCATAGTCTGTGCCATAGTGTCTACAATAAAACACCAAGTTCACGATATTAGCGTAAATTTAATGAACCTCTTTTATTTGGACAAGACTCTACCTCTTTTATCCAAGAGTACATTATTGCGTAGCCAATAAGGGCCAATTTGTGGCCGAGGAATATTGTACTCATTTTGGCCGAGGCTTAGGTATATGTTGATTACTTTTCTACCATTTGATAGGAAACATCATAAGTCTGCATTTAGGTAAAATGTGATAAATTTAATAATTTAAATCTTCCGAAATGCACGGTTGAGAAAAAAACGAATGCGCGGTTAATCATTATATTTGTTCATGGCCCAAAATCTAACGAACTACTGTCTGATGACAAGAGCCGCAGAACCTGCATGGCAAATTCAAATATGAAAGTATCTTCTACTTGTTCGTCTCAGTGGCCAGTGCTGGTCAGCAACAATATTGTATATGAGCGTTTCTTAAAATTTATGCCACTGATTTCAAAAACACCAAAAATAAAAAAAGTCATTGAAAGTGTTGTTGTATTTATAAATATGATAGCATGTTTAATTAATATTTGTTTTATTTAAACAGAACTTCATTTAATTTAGGTTTTTTATGAAAAATACATCAAAAACTGAGAAACGGAAAACTGAACGTTCCTATTTTGCTACTTCTTATTTCACAAAAATGTGGAAAGCTGTCTTAGAATCCCATATTTTGAATTGTTTTCTATAACTTTAGGATCGAATAATTATGTTTCTACAGAGAAGGAATAAATAAAGTTGTATATTTCTTGAAAACATGCTTATTTATATTTTTTTTGCTACCACGTCCCAAAAACTACTATAAAAGTTTCATACAAATGAAAAATAAAAAAATGAGGTTGCTTAAATGTATATCACAGTCTTCTTCTTTTTTTAACTCATTATAAAACATAAAGCTTTAGTAATTTGCTATTAAAGAAACATCAGAAAACCAAAATCAAATTAAAAATATTAAGGGACAGTTACAAAAAGGAATCGTTGGTAGCAAAATAAAATATAAGGCAGAGTGTACAAAATTGTAAAAATGGCAGGTTTCTTTACTATTTTCATAGTTCTTCTATTGTAATGGATATATATACCCACTACATACAAAATTTCAAGAAAATCGTAGGAGCTGTTTCCGACGTCTAATATTATATTTATATGTTCGTTAAAACAGTAAAAATAAAAATTCTTAACAAACTAAAAATTTGACTTTGGAGCAAAGTTCATAAATATTGTGTAGATGAGACGTTATTTTTAAATAAATATTCACAATACCTAACTTCATCGAACAAAAAAAAATACCTGGAACCAAATATACGTTATAGACTTAGCTTTATAATTTCCTACTTTGTAACCAGCATTTCCACAAATACGTGACTTTGGGAAAGTTGCAAAAAGGAAGTCACGAATACATGATTCACGAGCGAAGAAATTTGATTGTCGTGATTAGAAGTGTTGATTGATCTAGTAAAAGTCATCAAGTTGTAGTGTAAGTTACAATCTATATGCAAGTCGTAAAAACAAGTGAATATTTGTTGTAAACTCTCCTTAAATTGGTCGCAAAAACAGAACGCAAAAATTTTTCTGCACCGAAACCACGCGCTCCCCGCACATTGACACCAGTAGATGAAAGTTCATGTCAATATGCGGCCTCAAACGGCGTTTTGGTGTTGCTATTTTATTCAGACTCAATAAATTTGGTAAATTTAATTAATTTTAGGGGTCTAAATACGGTCACAAAAACTGGGTATTTTTTGGAACTATTTTGGGACAAGTTTAAAATTTAAATTTAATATATAAAGGTCATAGCGCTTCTAATACGCCAGTCAAATATGGACCATCTTAAATTGGAGCAAAGGCTATAATTTACGCTATGTTTTTACAACTTTATGGAAAAAAATAGCTTCAAGTAAAACAGAAATGAAATGGGACACATGACTTTTCATATATTGTAATTTTTGAGTGCTTATTTAATTCCGTTTTTTTAATGTATTGTATAATATAAATGCTTTAGAGTATTTTTTTATGTGAAATTAATTAATAAAGTATACTTAGAACGCATAAATACAAGCTAAACACGTTATAAAAAATTGTTATTTATCCTCAAAGTTACGGGACAGTGCCCCAAATGCGATTGGCATAAATTATGAGAAACGCTCATATAGGAAATATAATTTGGCCCGATTCGGAAATAAAACAAAACATTTTGTTCGGGAATCATTCAGAGATAACATTCATCGGGTCAAATTAGCCCCAAACTCCACAGAGAGGACAAGGAAAGGACATAGGACGTAGGGCATGACGCTTGACGTTTGACATCGCGACGTTTCCATACAAAATGTATGAAAAGTATTGACAAAGGCACACACAAGCGTCGCCAAAGCGTCGCATCTATGACAGCTAGCGTCAAAAACTGAGAAGAATATTTGACGATCACTTGTCTGTCAACTGTCATTCTTACGTCCTATGCCCTCGTCTTTTTGGTGGAGTTTGCGCCTCATATTTCCTAGACGTATAGTCAACAAAATACCAAATTCATGAAGTCTGAAGTTTAAAAATCTTTTTTCTGGATCAACTTCCATAATATTATGTTATGTGCCTCCGACGCCTTAAAAAAGCCGATTTAAGGCAAAACGGCACGTCATATTAACCAAAATTTTTTCAAAAAGAAATTTATTTGTGAAATTATGAAGAAATACGTAAATTTGTCGCAAAACTAACTATGGTTAAAAGATTATAAGTAGGTATTTTCTGCACAATATAATCAAACGTATAAATTGCAGCAGTAGCTACTTTCTTAAAGTGGCAAATTGGTTTTTACGAGGAAATCTGATGATGATAAAAACATATTTTTTGTTTTAGCTGAAATGTTAAATATCCACGGGACTCCCACAAGTTTTTAATCCGACTTTTGTCTCCTTTACAGACGTAAGTCCTTTGAACTTTTGAACATTGAAATAATGGCGCCACCTCTTAGCAAATGGAAGAAATATCTATTTGCGTCTTCAAACTTGCAACTAAAATCAGTGCATTTAAGTATTCTACAAAATATATTTAAGTATTTTACATAATATTTTAAAATAATGATGTTGTGTCATACTTTCATTGCATAATTTATAGAGATAGTTTAGAGATACTTTGTTAAGCGTGGATGCGTGATATGTGTATGATAGGTAAATTGTAGGTAAATGTAGGTAGTTCATTATCTTCTTATGGAGTCAGATTAAATTTTAGTTAAGCCTCAGTGGGTTAAGCTGGTGGCGAACATTGCCCACCCAAACTAGTCCAGTCATTTAGGATAGTCGTATCACTCAGGAGACAGTCAGTCGTGTATCTAACACGTCGGATCCACGCACGATAACATCGCCGATACCAGTGGTATCATACCACTGTGGGTGTTTTGAAGACCCACGATAGCACAAGCAAATATTCTTGTCAAAGGCTTAAAAATGAAGAAATCCGTAATAATATTTAAACGCCATTTTATTCATATTTTTAATTAACTTAAAGAAATAAATCAAATAACTAACTTCTTAAGTAAATAACTACACGACTTAGGATTTTCATAAAAGAGAAAAGTCGCGCCATTTATTATGATAAATTATTTTTTGTATACTACGTTCAATTTCAGAAATAGCTTAGGAAATGACGTTTAATAAAATTAAAATATTTCAAAAAATACTTCGAAAACACGACGACAACGTTCATTATTAAAACTAATCTACCTAATAATAAACTAATTTCGATGGATGTAGCGTTTATATTATTAGATTAATAAGAACTATTATTGTAGCATTTGTACCAAACAAGAAATAGTAAAAAGAAATGGTCAAACCGACAATAGCTAATTTTACTCGACTCGGTGGTATCTATAGCCGGTGGTATCGTGTGTCCATTACAGTCGTAAAAGAGGCTACGGCATACTTATCTATCATCCATCATATCAATCACGCCTTTACCTCGCGGAGTAGCCACTGACATAGGCATGGCGTAACCGGCCGTAAAAACGGATTTTCTTGCTACGTTAACGAATGTTACTACGTTAAATATTACTATTATAGTAAGATTAACTATCTGCTGAACTTTGACGCTGATCTGAAGGGTCGATACGTACTCAACTAAGGGACAAGTTGTAAGATGCCATCGGTTGAACAAGTGTTCGTCGGAGACTTGAAACCGTTTCCATATAAAATGTATGTAACATAACAGACAAAGCTACACACGTGAGACGCGCGTCGCGTCGATAAAGGCTGACGATCGTTAGTTTGACAGATGTCGTGTTGCGCGTTACATCGCGCGTCTATTCTGTGGAGCTTACCCCAAATAGCTCAGACACTCATAAGATTGATGCCTCGCAGATTAGCATCACATGCTGAAAGCTTATTGCACTAATAATCTCTGATAATATAAAGCATGACAGTTTTTTTCAGAGCTGTCTAGAACGTTATCTATTTTGAGTAGGATTACTAATTGATTCTTTTAATCCACCTGTGATTGACGGCCGATGTGGTGCAATAGCAATGCGACTGCCTACGACGCCAAAGGTTCCGAGTTCGACTCTCGGTGGGTCACTAACAAGTAGATGTGTTAAAAACAAAACCCGACTGCGGTCATTTTGAAATAGTATTTTGCTGTAAAAAATTACCATCTTGAATCTATATTTTTTTAATATAGCCAGTGTCACTCGCGCTGTTGAGACGAATCTAACGACACCTCATATGTCAAAATCAAACTATCCGTTTGGGCTGTAGCCCGTGAAAAAGAGTTTCCTTGTCCACATACATACATACATACCTACTCTCGAAAAACATAACCCTCCTTCTGAGGCAGACTTCTTGAGGTTAACAAAGTAGATATTTTTTACTTTTTGAATTGGTCTCCAGTCAAGTAAGGACATTGCAGGCCGAACCACTTGATTGCCCGAAATGGTTCCGTCCGTGCTTCTAAGGGACGTTAAACCTTCGGTCGTTGCTGTCTATGATTGCTTAAACGGCGGTCGTTGTACAATCATGTCAGGGGCCTACTACAAATTTGTAAAACTTTGACACCAGGTTTCATCGGGTTGTTGGAAGACACGATGTCCCATACGACGAAATAGAGATCCACCAGTAATTGAAAACGAATGAAATTTTTTATAAGAACTATCCCTTGAATGTAGAAATAATTTGGCATTGTATATAGGTACCTATGTAGCATAGTAAAGTTTTAACACTGAAGTTTTAGTGAAAGAAATAAAAGACTAAATAGAAAAATAAACTGTTAAAACATTAGCAAAATAAGTAGATAACTGTTTCTATATCAGTTCATCTCTTCAGGTAAGAAAGTGACCTTACGACAGTTTGAATTGCACCAGTAGTCCGTATGGACGCAGTTTCAAATTCCTAATGTTGCGCTAGCCAATACTTACTTTGTGGTATAGTTGTTGATTCAAGAACTTCGATCTCTACGGCATCGTCATCAGGGTTTCCGGTTTTCATACCGCATGATTACTATTGATAATGTCAAAATAGATAATTCGTTGTCTTCAGACGCCTCTGTCTTATTTAAACTAGTTTTGTCACTCTGCTTTACTCTACTGAATATTATTAGGTATTTATTTTTATATTCTTTATAAATCTTCATTTGATCTAACACTTGTGGTTATGGTAAAAGGCAGCTACTAAACTAATAGTGGAGAACCTATTGACATTTCTAAACATGATGTGACATAATAATCGCCTATCCTTTTGTAAGCCTATTTGACGTACGCAAAGTGACAGCACCAGTTAAAATCAGTTTGTGAGAATTGTGTTATATCATCAAACTTTTACACTAATAATAACGAGTTGCCTTCTTCGTTTCCTTTTTCTAATCATCACCAATGAAAATTATGTACGAGAGTCGAGTACCTATTAAGTTTTTACTAAACCTCTGATACTACACTGGTAATCGATTTAGTGAGGAACGCTTCTTTTTCTTCGAGTGGGACACCAAGTCGTCCAACGACCCGATGAACCCTGGTATCCGAGTTTTTTAAACGCCTACTACAAGTAGCAGAAACACTAAGAGAGCACCTTACCTAACCGCTCAGCAGTGTATGACTTTAATACGAAGTTTTTTTATAAATTTACATTAGTATTTTTCTATAGATTTATTAAAATAAACAAACAACACAATATACCTTTTTTGTACATACTTGTTTCTATGAATTAGTGCAGATTGATTTGAAGACACTTGAAGTTTAGGAAATCCCAAACTATTTCAAGATAAACCTTATGCCCGATATCAATGGGTATATTAAGTAACTGAAAACTAAACTGTTCAGTCAATGCAAATAACCCTTCAGCGTGCCTTTCAGTGATCGAATTTTGCGAACATAATTAAGTACCTACTAATTTCCTATAAGTCAAAGGTAAGTTTAATATTAAGACAGTGGGTCAAGAAAAAAACTACAAAGTGTGAATTATAATAAAGCTAGCAACGTACCCTCAACATTTCTGTACCTACGAGATCAAGAATGTCAAAAATCGTAATGTTTTCTTGTAGAACCGTGGTAAGTTTCAAATTACGATTTATATATATATATTATTTTGTAAAATTAGTTCATTGGCTAGATTGCATTTACCTAGTTCATCTCATAGTTACGAAACTTCACTGAAGGATAAATACGTCTTTACTTATGTTACTTTTTCTTTTTATAGACATGTCTGGATCTGGCGACAAAAGCAATGGCCCACCCAAACCACCAGCACACGAGAGGCCATATCCACCACCTTCCTACCCAGCGGCAGGAGACCAGGCCAGGAACCCTTTTAGAGCCAGGTGCTCTTAATCATTAGCTTCTATGGGTTTCTGCAGTAGACACTAGGGTGGAACGATAATAGTGTAGGCTAGGCCCATACTACTTCAAATATTTTTTAACCAAATTATTCGGTGAACGTTTGACATATTCAATTCATTGTTGTCAAATGACTACTTTTCACTCAAGTTGGATAAAAGATATGATGAAAGTTTCTTAGACGGAAATATGTAAAAGATAAGTCATGCCAGTTTGATTACACTTGTCTTTTAAGTTTAATTGTACTTTTATTTTATTTCGTTTTATATGGAATCTCATCACAAATAAATCTATTTAAGCAATCAAAACTAGAGTTCTTTATTAAAACATACAGCAAACACTAAAAATAAAGGAAATTTAAAAAACTAACGTTAAATATACAAAACAACAACTAAAAGTCGTGAACAACACTGTATTTACCTACTGTTACACTATAGTTATCTTTATAAAGTCTAAAGTTTACTCTTATCATCAGCTTTTGCATCCATGAAAAGCAGGATCATGATCATGCTGTAGATGATGGTGTTGACAAAGACTCCCAAGAAGGTGGAGTAGAGAAAGTCACGAACAGCACTTATATTTTACAAATTCAAAAGTTTGCTCTTATCATCTACCTCTATAATCAAGCTAGATCATGATGATGCTGTAGGTGATGATATAATCGATAGTTTCAAAGATTGTGGAGTAGTTGAGCTTAAAGAGGCTACTCTCTCACAGAAGTAAAGGAAAGAAATTAAAAGGAACAATACCTAAATCGCAAACAAGACTTTCATATTTGACAAATCTAGTGTTCGATATTATTATCAGCCTCTGTGTTCATAAACAGTTGGATCATGATGATGCTGTAGGTGATGATGTTGACTATAGTTTCTAAGATGGTGGAGTAGTTGAGCTTAAAGACGCTACTCAGAGAGGTAAAGTGAAAGAAATTATAAAGAACAATACCTAAATCACAAACAAGAATTCTAAATTTGACAAATCTAGTGTTCGATATTATCATCAGCCTCTGTATTCATGAACAGCTGGATCATGATGATGCTGTAAGTGATGATGTTGACGATGGCGCCTAATATAGTGGAGTAGTTGAGCTTAAAGAGGCTGCTCACGGAGAACTGGAGACGATTTGTCGCGATCAGCTGCTTGAACGTCTGAAGGATGTCTTTTCTGCTTGATCTGAAATAACAATGCATGAATATAAAAGGTAAAATGATATGCTCCATGTCAGCACGACTTTGTTTATATATTGTTTGAGAAGTAGTATTTTAATTTTCAAACTATTATAATACATATCGATCAAAATAGTGCATTGTTAACGGAAAATACTGTTTTTACCACTATTTAGAAAAACTAAAAAGGTGTAAATGAAGATATGACGGCTGATAGAGACGAATGGAAGAGAAAGACATGTTGCGCCGACCCCAAATAAGTAAGGGCAGGCAGATGATGATGAAAAACTAATTATTTCATAGAAAAATAAATGTCACTATGCACTTACCGCATCTAAAATCAATCAGGAATTTAATAATGATCATATCAATCTGTTCCACTTGTTTGTCCAATTGATCGCTTACGAAGCTTCCTAAGAAGCACCATAGAAAAGGGATCGTGCTTCTCGCCGCAATGACTATGGCGTTTTCGGTCTGGATAAAAAAAAATCTATTATAAAAAAAATTACTAGTGCCGATAAACTCTATAAAATCCAAGCAAAGTTAGGTCTTGTAGCACTTTGCTCTTGCAAATTGTAAAGGCGTCAGCTCAACTCGAACTTACTTTGTCACAGACTATCATAGTTAGACCAAATACTCCATTGGTAAACATCAACCAGAACGTTAAAAACATCTGAAAGAACAAAATAATATAAAACATGGTGATTTAAAATAAGGATTAGTGCGACCATTAGTTACCATATTACCATAGTAAAATGAAAGATATTGTAACAAATATAAGTAAGTTTACAAACCTGAACACCATGATGCTTTTCCAAAAGAAGAATAGTAGTTGACATATCATCGTAAATCTTACACAAATATTTAAGGTCAAAATGCTCTTTCACATTAACTTGAAAGAACCTTACGTCTGTACTAAGTGTGTAAATTAATTTGTTGTGTAGTTTGGGTTTATTTGTAAAATTATTTTCTTGTCGTTTGTACTCAATGTTTAGCGCCTCAGACATTTTAGAGGTAACTAATTTTAAAACTGCCAGTATTAGAAACAAATGCAGGACTAAATGAAAAGTTGACAAGTACGTCGGCAATGTAATTAGCATCATACACGAATAGCTGGATATTATTTCAAACATTATTGACAATACCATCATGAAAGTAGTAACGACAAAAGCTAGGTACATCTTGAAACAAAACATTTTTAAATTGTTCTCTGCCAGGTATATGTCTTCAAGAATTTTCTCTACACCACTGTACAAGGCAGTGCAAACTTTTTCGCCGTTAACCAAATTAAGAACTATCACGATAATATTTATTAAAAGGTTATTCATTCTGTAGATGATGTTGATATACTTCAAGTGGTGATTCACGGTCTCATAGCGGGTATAAATATATCCAACGATCATACATGCAATGACAACTAAGGGCCATAATTTGCGGCAGATAAGTTTCATAAAAGTTTTCTTTGAAACTACAAAAGGTTTCGTAACCCAAGAAACAAAAATATGTAATTCAGGAAAGATAAAAATTGATAAAACATTTTAGCAAATTATCAAGTTTCTTTGACAAACGAATCGAAAGGACTGAAACTGGGATTCTAATCAAATAAAATGATAGGTTGAAGGAATTTCAATAGATGTTATTATAATCAAATCAATGTGATGTAGGTAAGTCCGGAAAAGTAGTTGTAGATCTTATCTATTTAATATACATTTGACATGATCTGCTAACAACATATATATTTTATTTGAATTAATTTATGTAAATAACTAGGTATTACCTATATGAATCACAATTGTTTTGCAATCCATATTACCTATTTATTTTTTACAGGAGTTATTACTCATCAAGGAACATATTATTATTGTACTTTCATTCTTTTATCTTTCTTATCAACATGTACTTCTTGTGATATACCTGCGTCAGGCTGATAAAATGCCAATAATATAGGATATACGTTAAGATTAGCACCGATTATTTAGTGTGAATACGTTGTGTTTTATTGAGTTTCTTTGTTTAGTGAAGTGATAATTAATAAACAATGTCCCACCCCCCACAATCACGGATACCATGGACCCCCATATCATCCACGTAAGTCAAATATTGTTTTATTAAATATTACCAGCTTACAAAAATACATACACAAACATAGAGGAGTGTATAAATAAAATGTATGTAATTTATTCCGATTCGTACTTTTGTTATTATGATTGCAAACTAGTCTAATGTTTTTCAGTGTTTGAAATTTAGTTTAGTATGAAATGAGACAGTGTTTCAGTATAGATGTGTTTTATTTGGGCATTGAGCAGCTTTCTTGGTAGATATTATTTACAATCAGTTTATTTTAATATTTTTTGCATTTATGGTACTAACTAACACAAGAGCCGGCGTATAGTTTGATAGTAAAAGTTGAAAAATATCCAAGATTTTACTCGCAAGTTGTTAGATCAACAACAGCGTTAACAGACACAATAGCCCATTACTGGACAAGAGCATTCTACGAAAGGAACAAAGGGCATACACCTATTTTAAATTGTCTTAATAACATAAAGTATATAACTGAGTTCCATTCTATCCTAATCATAAACTTTTTATCAAATTTCAGCTCCACCAGGCGGCCCTCCGCCTTACAATCAGCCGTACCCTCCGCACCTTCACCCTCCACCACCAACAGGAGGATTCGCCTACGTCCCCCCCGTAGCAGTGATGCCGGTGCCGATGCCAGCATACCCAGCATATCCTCATCCTCCAGAGCCTCAGCCACAGCCAACATATGTCACTAACTACATCTACAACACGCCTGAAGCAGCTCCTACACCTGTCAATGTAGTGGACGGTAAGAATGATTATTTTCATCGAATCCTTTAGTAGACCCCTCTAGGGATCCAGTACTGGCATACTAAGCCTACCTGAAAGCGGCATAACATACTCTAGACAGCACTATCTGTGTGCAATGAAGAAAGTCTGTTTTACAGTCACGACACGCATTTACTTTGCTAACGTGAAACACTCTTGACCACATACTTAGTTTCTTCCCATTATTGAATTTGATGCCTTTTGATATCGTACTAGACTAGAGATTACTGACTGAAACAATTTTCTTTTTTCTTTACTTACAACAGACATGAAAAGATTCCAAAACTATTTTCAGGTCCTCCACCAGTATCTCAACCAATCCAAGACGGAATCGACTGGATCCCAGCGACTACCAGCAACGCATCCCAACTAGCCCACAGAGCCGTGGTGGCTGGTAAAGAACCTGGGTGGAACAGCAGCCCCAT
>JANFCV010000394.1:0-100000 GCA_024500475.1 Phthorimaea operculella | reverse complement strand
ACCAGTATGAAAAGATCTCTTAAATAATAAACTTGAAAATCATAGAAATATCACAAAAACGATTGTAATAGAGTAACACTCCCGCACGAGTTCATGACGTATCGTGGTATGCTCCTCCTTATCACACTTTCTAGTACCTGGGCGGGAGATGCACACATCAGGATGGTCATGAATTCGCGCGCGCACTGTATCGCCAGCAAATCCACCTACCCAATTAAGAGACCTATTTATACTGGTTTTTCATACAAATACTAAGAAAAACCAGCATAAGTTAATCCCTCAAATTGGTAGATGGATTTGCTGGTGATGCACAATTCTTATACATAGAACTGGTTTCTATCATCTCGCCATGGGTCCGCCACCGCCGTCACCGCCGCCTTGGCCAGGAGGGGGTCCCATGTCGTATCCAGGTCCATCGACCACCGTCACCTCTTGACCACCGTCATCGTCACAACAACAGCAACAGCATAATATGTTACCCATACCTTATCTGGAAACACATATAATAGTTGTTTGTTAGGGCATATACTTAGTAGTGGAACGAAATAATACTTAGCAATTTCATCATTATTAACATCTGTGAAATGTTCAGAGTAAGTAGTACAAAAACTTGCATGCTCCTAAGTATAGAACAAGATTTTTAGTTGATTACTTCCAACTACTGCTGCAGTCTTCTCTATTCATCTTCATAGAATTAGAATGAAGTACATAAAACTAATGATTATTTTGCTTACAATCATTTACTTTAGCAAAGTATTGTGAAAAACTGAGAAAACCTAAGACATACACCCTTCACCAAAACATCAACAGACAAAATCACAATAATAAAACAAGTAATAAAACACTTACGTAATATAAATATCTGATGCCGAATGTAAAATATAATGCAGTGGTGAGGTTGTTGCTGTAAAACCGTTTAGAAAATGTATGATATGAAATCGACTGGTGCAGGACCGGATAAGATAAGATAGGGACTCGCTCACTCAACATTTCTTGAAACTGGACGATTGTAATATTTGTTACTTATCTATATTGTTCTTTTGGTCATTTTAAGCTGTAAGTAAGTAATTGGCCATGACAAACAGTCTAATCTTTGTGCCTATTCTTAGAAGAGCCTCCCAAAAATATCAAAGAACCTTGGAAATAGGTAGAACGTACAAATGTTAGGGTGCAGACCTGTATTAATAAACCGCACTCAACTCTTGAGATCTGTACTGTAAAAATGTGAGCAGTAAGATGTGAGCTCTTAAGATTGGTCTCAGAGTTGAGAACGATTTATAAACACGAGGCACGGGCCATAATCATTCTTTCGCAAATCCGCATGCAACTGACGATTTTCGATTGAACACACATTGTACAGTTTAAAAAAATCTGAAAGCTTCTGTTTGCTGTCATACTTCTTCACGTACTCTCCAGCAATTAACAATAAAACGCTTGGTAATTTTTTTATTGCTTTGAAACTTCAGTAAGATATAGCAGTTATTCACGTTGCAGTGTGTAATCAATCATGTATAAATAAATCTTTTCAAATTCGTTACTTGATTATATCCTTTTTAGATTAGATAAATACTAATAACCGATGATGAATCACGTAGTTAATACTGTGATATAGTTACCAAGGTACCTATCTTGTATGACACACCCTGGTTTTCCCGCCCCATGTAGACTTGGAGTACCTATTGTTTTGTCTCTGGGCCATTGTAACATTGGAAACTACATTTCTGTTCTTTATTTCCCCAAAATTATAACTAAAACTGCTTCAGGCAATACAGGAAGGAAAGTCAGATTATAGAACGGATGTTCAAATAAAAAAATTACAATATATGTCTAGCATATTTTATTATGCATAGTTATGTAGGTAGGTAGGGACATCTTTTCGTCCACTCATAGTGCCGAAATGTCAGAAGGTTACATTCTTCATTACATCTTGCATTTCGTTCCGAAAGTTATCTCCTGTGGCGTCTTTGGTGCCTAACTCTAAGCCTGTGGCTGCCTCTTGAGATGTGACGTGACGGGCCATGATGACGTGTTGAGCCATGACGTGCTGAGCCAAATTGACGAGGCCCATGTCCTCTATGACGAGAACGACGTACCACATGACGTGTATGAACTACAACAACATTGGTCGGCGCCGCAGCACGTTGTTGTCTCCGAAGATCCCTATTCTGCTGGTACCAAAGTTCGTCTTCATGCCAAGTTTGGGGATACTCTGAATATGGAGGAGGCGGATCGCTTGGTGTTTTCCAGGATTCTCTAGGTGAAAAAAATCTTACGGGTTTGCAAAATGATGGACACAGTCCCATTTTACTGTATGTACTTCGGTCGGTATTTCTTCGAAGCGATCAACTTTATGAAAATTATAAAATATAATAAAAAAACTTTCATTGAACGCTGTTGATTATTAACTGATTATGATTGATTACTACCAAAGGTTATAGGAAAAATACAGTCTGATATGATATCGCATACCTAATCTAATATCAGCTCTATTACTAACATGTATTTTAGCCTAATGGCTTAATTAAGCTCCGAAATGTAGTACAAAATAAATCGGTTAGTTACACATTCACTCCCATATCCCAGGGAGGCCTACTTGCCATCTAAGTGAACATAGGTACCTGAAAATACTATACGAAACGATACCAGAAAAATATAGAGCGGCTTTGGTTCGGAATGAAACATATTACGTACTATCGTGTTTCATATAAATTTTATCATATACAGACTAGATCAGTCAGTTATACATAAACAAATAACTCAAGTTTTTACAAGTTTACATAAACAGAAGCAAATAGGAAAATCTCCTTTACATAACAAACGTTCTCCAGCGCATCCCCGAGAGGCACGGTACCCAGTACGCTGGCAAAAGCTTACATTTAGTTTATATTTTGTAATAATTTAAGTTAAACTAGCATGTAAGCGTTCAGAGTTTCTCAAAGTCTATCTATAATGCGGTGGCTGTTCGTCGACCACCTGTGGTGGGTGCTGGACGATGACTGTGGGGGGATGGTGAACATGGATTTCCTGAGGCGGTGGGGGGTCTCCGCAGCAGTCGCAGGTGATGCTTGGACAGCAGCAGCAGCAGCAGCATCTGGTGAATGACAGGTTGCAACCCATACTGGAAATTAGGAAAAGAAAATAAATTAGATTAAAATTGTTTGTGAGAATGATGGATGATGACGTTATCTGTGAATTGTGGTTGTTTTCCTAGCTTGTGGTTGGAGGATACTTCTGGTTTGAATAGTATATTCGCCTGATCCAATTTTATACCAACATTTATTTTGATTTTTTGGACATCCTTTAATTCTTACAAAATTCTTAACCTACTCATTCTTTATTCTTTGGTGAAAATGAGTGTTTATATATAATTTGAATAAACAAATGAGCGTAAAGGGGAGGAAAACTCAAATTTCATTGCAGATAGCAGCAGGCGCATGTATGCCTAAATGACGTAACTACAACCAATAAAAAGTTACTTAGACATTGACATCTATTCCACCAACCGAAGAAAAAAAGGACACTTAACAGAGGCTCTATTAGTTATCTACTTCTCTTGTTTACCCCATGTAACAATTTCTCCTATTTTAGATAAAAGTAGGTAGTATAAATATGTTTAAACTCGATAAGACATATTCTTGTCATATATAATGTGTATTGACGAAATTGCTCTTATAACGAAATGGATCGATGTTAAAACTTAAAAGTGGATACTTACTTTAATGTTAAATCCAACGAAGTAGATAGTCACGTTTTAATTATCACTTATCAATTTAGGTACTTATATACCTATTATCACATACCTATTATAACTATATTATTTTATTTGTTTATTTTCATATGCCTTGCAAGCTAATTCGTACTCTGTGAAATGTCGAACTGAGCCGCATATTTAAAACGTACAAAAGATAGATAAACGATTAGATTAGATAGGGAATCTCATATTTAACACTAAAACCTACGTGTCCATCGATTCCAGCTAACTGCTGTTATCAGGAGTACATCGAAGTACCTGTTTAAGGGATCCACTTATTCTGGTTATTCATACAGTTACTATGAATATCCAGTGCAATTAGAGCCCTTAAATTGTAAATTGGTGTGCTGTTCAGAGAACTACAAGATATGCAGATGCAGTTTATTATAATTACGATTTTCAAATTAATTTGACGTAGAAAAACAAAGGTCGTCAAGAACGTGTGTATTAATGATAAGACCCTGTTGTCAAGCGTCAGTAAAGCAAGTCATTCACCAAGTAGGTATTTAATACCACAATTCACTCGTTCTCGCTTCCACATTTCGATCTTGAAAGAAAGGACATTCAATTAAAGAACTCAGCTTTTTCTGTGACTTCTTGTAAAAGAAGCAAGTAAAGATTCAGATTCAAAAAATGAAAGGCGGCTTACACACGTACCGCCTGATTTTACGGCGTCATCTTGTTTTACAATGAACGAAAGCTGTTTACGAAATCCCATACAAAAAGAGGATTAGTATCACAGCGCATCACACGTAACCGCATCAAACTTCTGATGTAACAGGTTTACATTTGTATGATGATTATCGCGAACCGCATCTTTGACAACATAGTCACAAAATAGAGAATTTACAGGGGGATCACTTGACCCTATTCAGGATTTTTGCGATTGTCACTTGTTAGTTGTTACATAGCCAGGTTGTACAAGAACGATTCTAAGCCGGTTTCATGCAAGAAATATGGAGTTAGTGGCAACCAACTTCGTAGTTATCTTGAATTCCTCTGAGATTCCAGTTCATTTTAGTAAACGTCAGTAACCGTCAAATTTGTCGCTAGTGCTGAGTGAACCATCTGTAAAGGCGCCCTGCGCGCCGTCTCTCTAATTTGTGGCATAGTACGACTAAGATTCACCACTGCCAGAATAAAGATATCGCCAAGGAATCCTTTGAAATAAAATATCTTGAGAAATTATGTAGAGCTTCTCTAGAGGGATTTTAAATTAATAAAAAATCAAGATGCAACAAATTACGCTCCGCAATTTTATGTAGGTGCCCTTGTACTTCCTTATTTAGGTACATTTAAAAAAGTACAGCTATACTTAGATTAAAACATTTTATGATTATACTTAGTACCTATTGATTAAACAAAAATAATATTTGAATAAGCAATAAATGAGTCATCCATCCGCTATTCGGTTTTAATCCACATAGGTAAGAGGGTAGAGATCAAAATGGAAGGAAATCTCTGAGTCACAGCCACAAGAAGTGTTTTGTATGTGTCATGTGATTAGTATGACTTAGGTACATAGACAAATGAAACCTTTTTCGCGCAGCGCTACCAGTTTGGTGCTCTGTGCTTACTACATTTTATCTTTGAGCACCCTTTGAAGTCCAAGACCCTATCGATGTAGGTACCTAATTCTTTCTATTGTGCGCATGTCATTTCAAATATACAGGGTGTAAGAGAACCATGGAACGTATGGTGGGAAACCAAAAAAAATATTTGGCTTCCCATACAAACTCAGTCAGCTGATCACTAATTTTGTATGGGAGGTCGAAATTTTTTTTTCATTGGTTCCATGGTAAAAGTTGTTCAGTTTCATGGTAAAAGTTGTTCAGTTTCATGGTCTGAGCTGCCGTGCAGTCCCTAAAACGCAGGATCTGCAATCGGACAGTTTTGAGAAAACAGCGAAAAACTACTTTAGCTAATTATTTTTACAATTTCCTGATGTTTTCAGTGAGAGCATTCACTACCATCAAAAACGTATAGTTACAAAGAAGAAAGGGACAGAAAAATGCTGCGTTTTAACTTGTAAACCTAAATAGTAGCTCGCAGTTACCGCTATCTTATAAAAACAACATGTCAAAAATCGTCTTCTAGCCAAACAAGCCCTGATCGAGAAACAGGCGGAGGCTGAACGGGCCCTAATTGCTGCGAAGCTAGAGGAGCAACAAGCAAAACAGACCTGGAAGATCACTCCTCATAACGCTTGGTGCACCGGGTGAACAACGGGTGCGAGCTTCCAAAAATGGTAACGATTATGGAGGAAGGGCTAAAATGTAATACGAATATGCCCACTTATCAGGATTACGTGTAGCGGAAGCAGTTGGTGAAGTTATGAGACGCTTTATAATTGCCTGGCTCTAATTAAAGTTTCGTTTTGTAATGGTTGTTTCGCCTTCATTTCGTAGAGGACGAAACTCACAAGAGTTGTCGCAAGACACTCGTGAGACCGATGCCTCGCAGATTCGCCATCGTCCATCTTGACTAAACATATTCTAAGTAAAATACCTTTAGCGCCTTCCAACAAAACCAAGATTGTACCGTTTAGAATCAATATACTGCGATTTAGGTTGTAAATTAAGACAAATTAATAATATCGTTTTCCCAAATAACATGCAGTATGTGCTGCATAGAAGCAAGATACTGCAATTTAGGTGGTAAATTAAGGTGGATCGTTTTCCATACAAAATTTAAATGGAGTTACGTCTTTAAATGAGACAAAATTATGATTAAAAAACTTGATGGGAAGTCCCGTGCTTTTATAACATTGTCGCAAAATAAAACAAATAATTTTTTACCATCAGATTTCTCTGTAAAACCGTGTCGCCACTTAATGAACATAGATGGAGCTACTGCTGCAATAAACACGTTTAATTTTTTTGTGGAGAAAATACTTGATATTTTTTTACGTTAAGCAGTTTTGCGACATATTTACGTGTGCCTTCCTCATCTCACATAAAGATTTTTTGATAAAATTGTTGTTTAGCTCATGTGTAACTCGGTTGAAGTTCAGATTTTAGTTTGTATGACGTAACGATCCCCCTTAAGCCCATTAATAATATCAATTTCTCAAGTAATTATGCAGTATGGGCTGATTCGAATTAAGATACTGCAATTTAGGTGGTAAGTTCCGCCCATTTATAATATAAATTTTCCAAGTAACATACAGTATGTACTGTTTATTATCAAGATACTGCGATTTAGGTGGTGAATTAAGTTTATCAATAATACAAATTTCCCAACTAAAATGCAGTATCTGATTTTTACTGCACTTTAGCCGGTATATTACCATAACATAACTACATAAATTACAAACTGCATTGCAGTTTCTGTATTCATTACTGCATTTTAATCAGTAATGTTCGTTGATAACTGTAGATGCTGCATTTTAATTGGTATTGTTACATTTATTTGCCGTTTTGTCATCAGTTACTGCAAATCGACTTTCAATTATTTCAACTTTTAGTTATTTTATCAAAAATCCGGAGAAATTGGCATAAAACTTGTGACGATGTCAAGGTTCAACATTTAAAAAAAATTGGCAAAAATGCAGATACTGCGTTTTAGGTTCTGTACGGCAGTGAGGACGCCTGCAAAATTTTTCTGTCCACTTTGATCCTAAATTACGTAAACATTTAAAATAACCCTATGTGAAAAGGGTTATTTTAAATGTTTACGTAATTTAGGATCAAAGTGGACAGTAGCATAAAAAATGTATGTAAATTGTAAGTGTATAAAAATCTTTATCTACACTCAGTTCGTAATATTCGTTTTACAGAATCGAAAGTACGAACGTAATGAACTGCATTACGAATATACAGCCTTTAAAAAAAACTTTCATACTACTGGCAGCTACTTAAAGTAACTCGATTTCTAGTATTTGAAAAAATTAAACGAATTGACCCGCGTACCAAATTGTAATCTGTTCCAATTTGACACTGGCCATCAGCAAGTCGAATGAAAAACAAGTGTCACCGCGGCGGGACGACACTTGAAATTATGAGGACTTATTTATTATTAAATCTTTGCTTCAAATAATTTTTCGAATTAAAATTCACCGATAAATGCTTTTTAATTTTAAAAGTTGATCAGTTTTTATGAGCCTCCATTTTAACGTTTAGTTAAAAGTTACTTATATACAAAAGTCGTTCAGTTGGTGGTTCAGTAGATAGGCTTGCAATCGCCATAGTGCAGTGCGGAGGTTTGAATTATTTTTCATAGTTTTTCTTGTAGAGTGTAAATAAAAGTGTATGCAACTGAATAATTAGGCTTTAGAATGCTCAAACAACTATTATCACACTCGGCTGCGCCTCGTGTGATAGACACTCTCATCCTAAAGCCTCTCATTATTAGGCAGTTGCATAAACTACTATTAATTTTTCAATTGCACACCGTAATGAAGATTATGACGATTATTACCAGTTAAAGTCAGTAAGCGTCAAAATCGTCGTTACTGAGTGATCCATCTGTATAGGCGCCCCGCGTGCCGTTTCCCTAATTTGTGCTGAAGTGTCGAAATTAAAATACAATTACGTGTACTTCAGTTCTTACTTATATTATTATGTCAGTGTAGAATAATTAATAGTTGAGTAAATAGAATAAACCCCTAGCCCTCACTGCTGACATCCGCGAACTCCAAATTTAGACACCTACTTTGTACTATCGCAAGCAAATCTCAATATGTATGTGGGTGTGTATGTAATATGTATGTATGAGGACAAGATTTTTTTTCACGAGCTACAGCCTAAAGAAACAGCTGGGCGGAACTTATTATAACATGTGAGGTATCGTTAGACTCGTCTCAGCAGCACTAGCTAAATTACAATTTCTTCAAGAAGAAGATGTTCTATTTATAATGGTGGGGACAGGTAACGAAAACTTGTAGCGTGCTCAGACCATCAACTGAACATCTTTATTATGGAGCCAATGGTGGGAGACGAAAAAATTACCGACTTCCCATACAAAATTCACGATCACCTGACTGACTTTGTATGGGAGGTCAAAAAAGTTTTTTCGTTTCCCACCATTGGCTCCATAGTAAAAGTTGTTCAGTTTCATGGTCTGAGCATGCCTGCAAAGTTTTCGTTACACCGTCCCTAACACCCTGTATAGCTTTTCATTACAAACTTTGAGCATTAAAGAAGGAAAGATCAAAGTGAAAGAGGAGAAGATCGAGATATTTAACATACTTACTTTTGATAATGTTTGATGAATAGGTATAGTGCATTCAAAATCATAGTATCATGACCAGTCTAAGTTACGCTTGTCGCATAGTAGGTATCTCAGTAGTATGTTTGCGAATCGACTGTACTGACTGTCATGGGTACATTAAAATACCAAAATAAAAAACAGGAATACAATCTAAATTCAGTATTCAGCAAAATTATTGATGCTTTACAGATGCAAAAATGTACTTATTATTTATTATATACGTAACTATTTACAATGCCTGGAAAAATTTGTGACCAGTAAGAAGACTGCATTTTATTATTTTATAAACACTTATAAACCTTATCTAAACATTCATAATTTCATACCTTAATATATCACAAACAAGCAAAATTACGTTATTTCATTAAATATACGTGTAATAATAAGTACTTATATGGCTACATTTAAAAACAATATTGTGCTCTTGACATAAACTTGACATATACCTAGGTAGTATGACAAAATTCACGATAAATAACTAAGTAGGCACTTAGGTACTATTTACAACAGAAGACATATAGACTACAATATATATATTTTAGAAATAGGTAATTAAATGTTATTGAACTGAGCGTATACGTTACAAATGTACTTTTATACAGTCTTATTTTATAACTGTAAGCGCCTATTTAATTAAAAATAGTTGTGCTCAATAAACAATGAAGTAAACGACTGCAAATACTCGTAAAATCAATAACATGAACCGTCAATGTATATCTTTTACCTATTTAATTCAGTCCAGTAGTAAGTATTCATAATATTAAGTAATTAAATATAACAAAGAAAAATCAACAAAAATGCTATGATGCTGCAACCCTGTATGTATTACGAAAATTCTTAGCCATATACTGGGTGTTACAAAACAACCAATAAAGCTGAAAGGAGGTCAACGTACTCGTAAAACTGAACAACTTTCTCTATGGAACATGGGTCGAAATATAAAAAAAAAATTTGGGCCTCCCATACAAAATGAACTTCATTTGTATGGGAGTTTTTATGGGTTGTTTAGTAACACGTTGTATAAGCCCATAGAACTACCTACACAGCACTTAATTTTGAAATGTGCAGAATTTATTTATATTTTGGGTATAGAAAGATTTTAAAACTGTTTCGTACAAATGTAACAGAGCCTTGGATAGTACCTTGCTCTACATATAAACTTTGTAGAGAAGAACAAGGCTTGCTACATTTGACTACCCTTCATAATAGAATACTTTGGTAGTTTATTATGCTATCTTACAGATCTTTTCTTTTCTAGGAATAGGACTCCTCTTATAGGAAAAGGACTTAGTGGCGTACCTGTTTATTTACAAGCCCAGTGCTTGATAATCGATTTCATTTCGATAGGTATCTATAATAAGATCTGCTTTTTCGTCTGAGGTTCTATACATAGCGCAATATTTTGCTTCACGAGGAGTGATAAAACGTGCAAGCAGAAGGGTCC
This sequence comes from Phthorimaea operculella, assembly GCA_024500475.1. NCBI lineage: Eukaryota > Metazoa > Arthropoda > Insecta > Lepidoptera > Gelechiidae > Phthorimaea > Phthorimaea operculella. The sequence continues at coordinate 89,594 of JANFCV010000394.1, read as the reverse complement.
GCTAAGTCTTTGAAATCTTAACTATTGAAAATTATTTCGTCCATTTTGCACCTTTTATCACTCCGCATTACATTACACTAACATGGCCAGATTTGTCGTACATTACTGGCTATATAGAGCATAATCATTGACAATATACCCAGAAATATATCTACTCGAGCCCTGTTACTAGGATTTTGTAAAAGTTACTTTGGAACGTTTATCTATAGTAGGCCGGCGGCGCACTCGGCGGCGGGGGCTGGTGGATGATGACAGTCGGAGGAGGCTGGTGGTGATGATGCACTGTCCTGGGAGGGTCGGAGCAGCAGTCGCAGCACAGGCAGGGGATGCAGCAGCAACAGCAGGGACGGCACGAGATATTACAACCCATACTGGAATCACAAGAAAAAATATGGGTTCATAAAAGTAAATAAAATGGAGCCAAACAGCTTTGCCTAGGATATAGCTTAGTTGGCAGGGCGGTGATCACGGTGGGTGAGTGATATGATAAAGTATCGTGGTCCCGGGTTCAAATGTCGTCTGTACATTTTTAAAATATATTTTACAACACCAACCTATACGCCAATTTAAACAAAAATTAGCACAACATATTTCATCATTAACATAAGCACCTACTAATTTATTTTGTTGGAGATTTAGTTGCATTTCATTTCATACTTACCTACATTAAATCTACACTGTACCTATAACTTAACCTAATAAGTTAAAAGTGTGTGTTCTGTGCAAAGTGAATGGAAATTTTTAGATATTACTTTTTTACCCTGTTTCTCGTGTAAGTGACTGTATTGTCTTGAATGAGAAATAAAAAATCTTTAAACCTAACCTATTTAGGTACCTACATGTACTAGATAAATATGTGGAAAGGTGATAATCATATGCCCAGCCCATACAAGGTTAGGCCCCTCGAAATGGGGGCCTAAATCGAAATGGCTGGTAATTAAACTCGTAGTAATGTATTTCTTACGCTATCTAGATCATGGTGGCATACTTGGTTTTTAATTATCTAACGGGAAACTGATGAAACGACGCAAAATAATTCTTAACCTAAAATGGCATAACCTAGCTTAGTATTTTGATAAGAGTTATAAGGTGAAAGTATTTATACCCGCACACCCACAACGCACTCGCCGAATTTTGGATTCTTTGTATGAAAATCTGTGGAACCTCGAAAATATTGTCGAGCCGCACGCGCCTAACCGAACGGATTCCCCAGACAGTGCTCTTTTCTTTTCGTGTGGACACCGAGTCGTTCAACGACCCGATGAATCCTCGTGTTAGAGCTTTCAACCGCCTACTACAAGTATCAGGCCTCTGAAATGGCTGTGTAACGACGCCATCTAATCATAGACAGCAACCGTGACCGACGGCTTAACGTGCCCATCCGAAGCACGGAACCATCTTACTTGCGGACAATCAGGTGGTTCAACCTGCAATGTCCTAACCAGACTGGGAACAAATTCACAAAGTATCAACTTTGTGATTGACCCCACCGGGAATTGAACCCGGAACCCTTGCGTGGCAGGCAGGCATACTAACCACTGCGCCACATCGGCTGTCTAATCTAAGCCAGTGCTAATCATAGACTATAATGCTGATGACGTCATGAGCGCACGCGGACAGTGTAACCATTTAAAAAGATTTAGTTTTGTCAATGCTGCCAGACTGTCCCATCAACATTACCTCCCAGTAAAGTCTGCTGTTCACCGTCCGTGTTCCACTTTTTCTTAACTAAAGTTTCGAAGGTTTTGGAGTCTATGTCACTCTTAAAGAATAGCCAAATGACATTTTCACATTTTTTTTATTTGACATTTTAATATTTGAGATTCCGTCCTTTTAAATTCAATTGACATTCTGTTACCTTAACATTTAGACATTGGCACAAAATGTTTTCCGCTTCTTCTTTACATTTTGTTACGTTTACATTCTAGCAATTTTACATTTTGCTACTTTGACGTATTGGCATTTTGCTTTTCTGCACATTCTACTTCCTTGAACAATAATATTTTTTAAAAGTTGAAACAGCGGGACCTGTAATATGTTCAAAAGTTTTGTTCCACCGTAGAACATAGAACGTAGAAAATATTCCGACCTGTTCTGCTGTAGAAGTGATCAGTTGGATATATGGGAACAAAAGTAAGCTGCGTGGTGCACGGAGAAAATTCTGCAGTTACGAAAGTTGGTTGCTTGAACGTGCCTTTGGCGTAAAATGACAGCAATTATTATTTGAAATAAAATTCCGAAAAATACACACATACGGCAAAATTACACATTAAATTGGGAGGAAAGTACTCTCTTGGCAACACCAACTCTATTCAATGCGGCTGTGCTTGCGGCTAGGAGTGCGAGGCCATCCGCATTATTCAGCGCGTACGGCGAGTACGTTGCGGGTGTGTATACTTCATTTGCCAAATGACAACTTGATGACAATAGCAAAAGAGGAAATGCAGAAGTATGGCAGAAGTTTTATTCTCTATGAGAGTTTCAAAGAGTATGTAATACTTGCAGGGTAGATGGGGTAAAATGGTACCTACCCCTGATCAGAAGTTTAAAGACATTTGTTACGGACGGCGCATCACTAGCCGTGACCGAACACGGTGCAGCACTAGTCGCGAGCGTAAACGAAACATCGAAACGGAGCGCGAACATTCTAGATCGCGCAAACGTCATCCGCGGGAAAGAGACGGCGCGAGAGTAACAGAGAGGGAATCATCAACGGAACAATCGCACCAACGCTCGAACTTTCTAGATTGTGCTATACGTCATTAGTGAGAAAGAGAGAGAACTACGAGTGAAAGAGAAGGAACGTGAGCAAATCATATATAAGCGGAGCATTTCGGCGAAAAATTGGAAGTTTTCTGAAGTGATCAGATAAGTGAACTCAAGTGGAAAGCGAGAAGTGAAAAGTGAAAAATAAGTAAAAGTGTTGTAAAAGTGTTGTGAAAGTGCAATAAATCCAGAACTTTTAAGTGGTGTTTTCTTCCCCGAACCTTCCTCTTTAGCCCCGCCCACTTTCCCTTTAGCCCCGCCCACTTTCCCTTTAGCCCCGCCTACTCCCCCTCAAGCCCCGCCTACTTCCCCTCTAAGCCCCGCCCACTTGTCCCAAGCCACGCCCATTTGTACCTAAGCCCCGTCCACTTGTCCCCAAGCTCCGCCCACTTGTCCCTAAGACACGCCTACTTTGCCCGTAAGCCCCGCCCACTTGCCAATTGACCACGCCCCCTTGGACACGCCCCTTTTATTCGAGCCTTTGGAGCTTCTTTTTCATAGTCCCTTTTGCCCCGCCCCCTTACCCTTGATTCCTTCCTGAACCCGACCCCGATCCCGAACCAACCCGTCTATCCCGATCCAGATCCGTTACAACATTGTTGAAAGAAGTTTCCAAACACGAATTCGTATCACCCTTTGCAGTTCCTGTGGCATGGTCTGTTATATTTTTGCCGTTGTAATGCCAGTGGCAGCTGGCCTATTATTACTATTATTTAATAAAGTCATATAAATCATAAAATGTCATTAATCATTAATCTATCATTAATGTTGTTGTAGTCGCTTTGTTGCTTGTCTTACGTACGAACCGGCTATAACATAACATAACAGCCACAACGGTCCACTGCTGACATGGGCCTCCCTATCGGGGGTATTGCCATACTTACCATGCTTGGCAGGAGGATTGGCGAGCGCAGTGCATGATGGTGCATTAACAGGGAACCCTGCTGCCCATTCCTGGATGAGTATCCTTAGTCGCTTTTATTACACCCACGGGTAGAATTGGGGTGATGCTGTTCTAAGCCGGCATCACTCGGCATACACAGGAGATTGTCTGCGCTGTAGTTGTTTTTACGCATCCTGGGTCCTAAAAACTGCTCTATTTTACCCTTATTTCCTCCATGTTTGTGTCACAAATGTCAGCTGAATCAGGGAACCGGAATTTGGACCGGAATAAAACACAAAAATATACTTTTTAACATAAATTGTGATTCCCGTTTCGCCTGAAGATGATTTATATAAGATTTTGATCCAAAAAACGTATCATCTTTTTTACATTTCATGAGATTCTTAGCCGTTACTTAGAGGGGGGCCTAGATTTGATTATTTCCTTTGTGTTGAAACCTTGTTGAAATCTTAGATCAATTCGTATTTTTTTCTGTTGATCGTAATCAAATAGATTTTACAAAAATAAATAAAGTATCGCAGTAATTTGATTCTGATAACATTTATATGACATCATAATAGTTTTATATCGTGTTTCAGATTACATACTTCGTAATATACTACCTATAATTTTTAAATATCAGATAAAATGTATAAAAATAAACTAGGTAGTCAGAATATTTATTGCAAAAAACACTCCTTGAAGAAAATATTACCTTCTTGACTGAAATGTTTGTAAAAAAATGTCACGGCTTTATTCAAGGTGCCAATTCACTGGTATTGGTATGTACCTATCTCATCTCTCATCTCATCTAGCCATCAGGATCCCACTGCTGGGCAAAGGCCTCCCTCCCCTTCTTCCACTGATCTCGATCTTGTGCCTCCACATGCCAATTCTTAGAAAATCCGTCCAGTTCGTCTCGCCATCTGCGTCTGGTCGCCCGCGACGGCGTCTGTCGGGTCTTGGCTTCCAGTTGGTGGTAGTATGAGCCCATAATTCGTTTGGCATGCGGCAGACATGACCGGCCCAATCCCATTTGAGCTTTGCGGCTGCACGGGCCACATCAGCAATCCGAGTCTTAGAGCGCAGTGCTGTATTTCTGACTCTGTCAATTAGTTTCAGACCTAGTACACTGCGCTCCATTGCACGTTGGCAAACTTTGAGCCGGACTTTGAGCTTTTGTCAAAGACCATGTCTGTGCCCCATACGTGAGTATCGGAAGAATACACATGTCCATGATTTTGCGCTTTAGAGATATTGGCAGATCGCCTTTCATGTATTCTTTCATAGACCAATAGCTCCTCCAGGCGTTTTCAGTGCGTCTCGCAACTTCTTTGTCTTGTCGAGCCTGGAAGGAGACTATTTGGCCTAGATATATATATTCATGGACATATGTCATTCTTCCGCCATCTACAGTCACTCTGGTTTTGGGGCTATTTGTCATGAGCATAGTCTTTGTCATGTTCATCGTCAGTCCCGACTCAAAGCTCGCAGTGCTCAGGTCTTGGAGCATGCATTGTATCTCGGAAGCTGAAGAAGCAAACAGAACTATATCATCGGCAAAGCGGAGATTAGTAAGTTTGCTTGTGCCAATAGAAATACCTCGTCCTTCCCATGCATCCGCAAGCCTCCTGAAAATTTCCTCGAGGGCACTGTTGAACAGTTTAGGGGAAAGGGGATCGCCCTGTTTGACCCCTTTTTGTATTTGAAATGATGGGCCTAATGACTCGAGTTTAATTGACGCAGAACTACTGGAATAAATTATTTTTAAAAGTTTAATATATGTTTTGTTGATATCCTGATTTTCTAAAGCTTCGAAGAGCGCAGTGTGGCGTAGACTATCGAATGCCTTCGAATAGTCTACGAATGCTAGGTAAAGCGGTAAGTTATATTCGTGATGTTTCTCGATAATTTGATTAAGTGTGTGTAAATGGTCAGTAGTGGAAAGGCCCGGTCTAAAACCAGCTTGTTCAGGAGGTTGATGTTGATCGAGTAGTCCAGAAATACGGCGTTCAATTATTTTGATAAAAGTTTTATACAGATGTGAGATTAGGCTTATTGGTCGGTAATTATTAATATCGGCTTTGTCTCCTTTCTTATGTAAGAGGACAATGTTGGAATGACAAAACATTTTTGGCAATTTTCCTGTTTTTAAGATAGTGTTAAATAAATTAGTGATGTAAGGAATTAAAATTGATTTTCCGATTTTCAATGCATCTGTTGTAATACCATCTGGTCCCGGGCTTTTGGAATATTTCATGCGGTTAAGCGTTTGGAAAACCTCATCGCACGATATAAGAGGGACAGTGTCATCAAACTCGTACGACGCGATGTCCAAACTTGAGTTGGGATCAGAGTAGAGGTTTTTGTAAAACGCGGTGCTAACATCTAGAATCTTTTTTCTGTCTGCTTGTTTGATTCCTGCACTATCTTTAAGGCAAGTGATCCAGCTTTTCCCTTTTCCTGATCCTTGTTTAGCTGCTCTCAGCGACTTGTTCTGTTCTAGTGCTATCTGTATTAATTTTTGATTATAATGTCTGACGTCTGTCCTAATGCTACGTTTTACTTTTTTATCTAAAATCCTACTGGATAAAAAAGTAAAACGTAGCAAAGTAGATACCTTGGAGCGCGACGATAACATCTTTTACCATTTCGGAATAGCAGGCGGTCTCTACGGAGTAGGCTTTCTTGTCAAAAAATGCTGGAAAAGCAATATCAAAGAGTTCATTGGCTACTCCGAGAGAATAGCGGTACTAAAATTCCAGGTAACAGAAAAAGAAACCATGACAATCGTCCAAGTATACGCTCCGACATCAGCCCACTCAGACGAAGAGATCGAAGACTTTTATGATCTCCTCAACAGAGCGCTTCATGAACACAGGGGAACGTGGAACTTGGTACTAGGTGATTTCAATGCGAAAGTCGGTCCAAGACAAGATTTCGACGACCACAACATAATGGGTCCATACGGACTTGGAAACCGAAACGAACGAGGGACCAGACTTCTACAATTCGCATTTGGGCAACAACTATACCTTGGCAACAGTTTCTTTTATAAAAGATCTAGTAGGAGATGGTCTTGGTTATCACCTAACGGCATAACTAAAAATGAGATTGATTTCGTGCTCTCATTAAATATCGCAGCATTAAAAGACGTAGCCATCATTAACAACATACAATTCAGTTCCGATCACAGACCTCTCCGAACAAAAGTAATACTTGCTCATAAAATACAGCGGCTGAAATTTGTAGCCAATAAAATAAAAAGGGTTTGTAAAGACGATTTAATAGCAAATAGCGATCAGTTTATTCTGGACCTACAAAATTCTTTTTCACTTTTAGAAACCAAAGAAGATTCCGATGACGTACAACAGCAATTAGAGATAATAGAAAACTGTATTAAAAAGGCTACCAGTAAAATTAAACAAAAGAGGAGAAAAAACAGTAAACTATCAAACGAGACTCTTAAACTTATTAGTGACAGAGAATTACTACAGAAACCACACAAACAAAAAAAGATGTACCTATAGAGAAAAAAAAAACAAGGAAACTACAAGTATCTTCCTAGTATTAGTACCTCTGGTTTTTCTTTGTTGGGTGTGAGATTCGATCCGGAAAGGCTTTCAATCAATCTTTTATGGAACCAGTCATTTCATTTGAGTCTTTCTGTTAGGGTACGTACTGTTGCTAGGTAGTCAGTCAGTTAGGTTGGCCTAGGTTCTCGTGATCAATAGGCATAGGTATACCTACCTACTAGTATATATTTGACTAGGAAAACCTAAACAAACGAGACATTTTCGAGATACACCACAAAGCGATAATAAAAAGTGCTTCCGTCATTTTTGAAATGTCTGTGGTTGAAACCTGTTGAATCATTTTATCACTATAAATTCTCAAGCTCAAGCTAAAATACAAGTATTGGTTCTAGTTTGTTACTTTGTTTGACGTAAAATAAGTTTTAGTTCTTTAAATTTCCTTATGTGTCATCCATATTACAATGACCTGCCAGACACACGAGTGACGTCTTAAGTAGAGTGACTATTTTCCTTCTCATTTTTCCAACTACGTATGCCCACTCATAGGTACCTACTTACATACCTAAGCAAACAAGCACAATATGACTAAGACATATGCTCTAAGTAAACTGGTATAGTTCTAATGTGAACACTACTTTGTATGGTCTTGTGAAGGTTGATAAGACGCTGTTTCAAAAGGCGAGTTTAAATTATTGTCGTTTAAGGTACTTTTTACTCAGTCGAAACGTCGGGTTTTGCGTATATCGCATAAATTTACATAAAAACTATCATATTAGGACCCGGTTAAGTAGGTAACCATTGATTGTTTATTAACCTAATACTTATGGTTACTACGGTAGGGGTTAGGTTCGTATTCTTATACGTGACTCAAGCACTGGTCTAGCCTTAAAAATAGTTTTAAGTTGAGAATTGATTCTAGAACGTCACATAGAACGAGATTCAATTATCAAAACTCCAGAGTAATGTCTTATTCCAGGACGATTTTAAGTAACAATCACAACACAAGCACAGATTTTGACAGATTCGATCATCGTTTACGTAAGTCAGGTCGATTCATGACTTGAGTAGAGAAATTATGCTTTTAGGTTATGTGGACATGTTGTTTGGAATTCGGCGGACGTGATTATGTAGAAAATGGATGTTGTACATCAATATGTGCATTTGTGGTTAGGATGAATAATGTGAAAGATGATTCTGCGCTTCGAGGGCACGTTAAGTAGTCTTTCACAGTTGCTGCGGTCGTTAAACAGTCATGTTAGAGGGTTACTACCAGTGCAGAATTTTACTAGTACTAGGCTACCACATGGCTACCAATAGTTGTCGGTTTTTGGCTTGTTTGATAGAAAATGATTCCGCACTTCGGAGGGCACGCTAAGTAGTCGGTCACAGGTGCTGCGGTCGTTACACGGCCATGTTAGAAGCTTACAACCAGTGCATATTTTACTAGTACTAGACTACCAATAGTTGTTGGATTTCGGCTTGTTTGAATAGAAAATGATTCCGCGCGTCGGAGGGCACGTTAAGTAGTTGGTCACAGTTGCTGCGGTCGTTACACAGCCATGTTAGAGGCTTACTACCAACGCAGAATATAAATAGTAGGTAGGTATAAAGGTACTAGCCTAGGCTTAGCCTAGTAGGCTACCAGTAGTAGAGGTCTTTCAGCTTGTCCGAATAGAAATATGGTTCTGTGCTTTGGAAGGCACGTCAAGCCGTCGGTGTCGTTCGTTATACAGCCTGACATTGAGGCCTGTTAGGTAATTATTGTGGCCAGTTGAATATCTCTGACACCAGGTTCAACGAGTCGTTTGAAAAATCGGTGTCCCAAGGCAACAAGCGGTTTACTTACTTGTTAGGGGCTGATAGGTACCTTTATCTATACTATTATTAGAGGTATATTGTGTTCTGATACCTCACAGATTGTGTGAAAATAAAGCAAAGTAAACAAAAGATAATATTTCACATTAAAAATATGTATTCATTCATGCATTGTTTTAGAAAAAACATTTATAGACCACATTACAAAATAAATTACAACTTTAATATATTTATTACATATATTTAGGAAAATCATGTAAGGAAGACAATAAACATAATACATGCACAATTCATCACAAGGATGGACAATAGGTCCAATTGATTCCAAATCGAGTCCGAAATCAACTAATAGTAGTGGATCTTTTCTTCAGAGGCAGATAGTGATGTTATTCCTGTATGATTTTCTGTAACAAAGACATATAATTCATTAATTTGTTTTATTTATTCAATTGTGCCGTTAAAATACTGAAAATACTCAGAATGTACTTAGTAAGTACGACAGAACAAGCTGATGTATTAAAACACAAAAATCCGACTGCGGCAATTTTAAAGTAGTATTTTGCTGAAAAATCTGCCATCTTGAATCTATATTTTTTTAATATAGCCAGTGTCACTCGCGCTGCTGAGACGAATCTGACGACACCTCATAATGTTAAAATCCAACTATCCCTTTGGGCTGTAGCCCATGAAAAAGAATTTTCTTGTCCACATACATACATACTTACATACATACATACTCTCAAAAACAACCTCCTTCTGAGGCAGTCGGGTAATGACCGCAGTCGGGTTTTTGTTTTTAACAGGTAAGTACATCAGCTTGTTCTTCTCTTTGGATCAGCGGTAATGAATGATCCCATACTGATATATACCATATTGATATAAACCATAATGATAACAGTTTTGATCCTAGAGGGTGGCAATGACAATTGACTTTTATTTGGCCTTATACAGGTCCTCTTTGTACTATTTAAAATACTATAATATTGAGTATATTAGTTTCTTTGTTTGTATAAGATGTGATCAATTATATTTTATTTACTTACTCATAAAATTGGAGTTGAATGCATCTGATATTTCTATCACGAGAGCAGGTGCATTTTCTTCCATATCTGTACCAATATCATCATTTGGACTCCATCAACTGTGGGCATTCTAGAATGCCTTCCTTCGTATCATGAATAATTTTCAAGTTCTCCAGATGCAGCAAAACATATCTCCTGTAGCCTGTGAAATACATAATATCTATGAATATTTTATAGAGATTACTAATATTTGAATATTTGAAAACAAGAAATAGAGAGTGTTTACATGTATATTTTGGTCGGTTTTCATTTCTTTTGCTCAGTTTGCAATAAAATAACTAAACATATCATTGTATGCACATGCATGCATTATTCATCACTTGTAAAATCATTTTCTAGATACATACACGCCTATATCCTTGTGGGGTAGGCAGAGTGTAAACGGCTGTAAAATGGCTATTTGCACCACATCAGACAAAAGTTTGAGATGTTCAGGAGACTGTGTATCAGCAAAGCAACAGGTTGTCAGCCTGTCGCCTAAACTTTCAATACAAATCGAATCTCAAATCCTTAGTCGCTTCTTATGACGCCCACGGGAAAGATATGGGGTGTTGCCATTCTAAGCGGGCATAGTAAGTATATGGTCAGAGTATACTTTTCAAGCGGGAACCGGGGAGTTGGAGTATAGCCTTCGGGGCCCTATGAAACGTCAAGAAAAATAAAAAAATTTGGAAAAAAATATTTTTGAACTGAGTTTGGACTTAGACAAATTCAGACCAAAATTTTTTTAGAATTTCTGTGTTTTTCTTTTATCGTAGAGGCCTAAAACAAACACTTTGTCCTAAACAATTTTGGGCTAGACTCATTTAGCCGAGATATAGCCCTCAAAGTTCTAGATCCATCGAAATTTTCTAAGTGTTTGTACTGAAAGTTAGGACTTAGAAAATTTCGACGAAAATTTTATTTTCCTATGTCGTGTTTTTCATTTTATCGTGTAGAGGGCCTAAAACAAACACTTTTGTCCTAAGCAATTTTGCTTGACCACTAGATACAGGCCTCAATTTCTAGATCCGTCGAAATTTTTCTAAGTGTTTTACTTACATTTGTACTGAGAGTAAGGACTGCAAACATTTTGAAGAAAATATTACTATTTTTATCGTAGAGGTTCATCGAATCGTAATTCATCGGGTCGCAAGGGTTCATCGTCGCAACTTTGACAGGCTTTGACAGTGACTCTGACAGTGAATTTCACAGGATTTGATAGTGACTTTGACAGTGGCTTTGATAGTGACTTTGACAGTGACCTTGATACTGGCAAAGCCACTGTCAATGTCACTGTCGAAGTCACCGTCAAAGTAACTGTCAAAGTCACTGTCAAAGACACTATCAAAGTCACTGTCAAAGTCACTGTCAAAATCCCTGTGAAATTCACTGTCAAAGTCACTGTCAAAGCCACTGTCAAAGTTGCAAACCCGATAAACCCTTACGACCCGATGAACCCTTACGATCTGATGAACCTCTACACGATAAAAATGTAAATAATACTTTCTTCAAAATTTTTGCAAGTCCTTACTCAGTACAAATGTAAAAACACTTAGAAAATTTCGACGGATCTAGAACATTGAGGGCCTGTATCTCGGCCTAGGTAGGTCCAAGCCCAAAATTGTTTAGGACAAAAAGTGTTCGTTATAGGCCCTCGACACGATAAAAATGAAAAAAAAACACGATATTAAAAAATTTCGTCGAATTTTTCTAAGTCCCTAACTTTCAGTACAAAACACTTAGAAAATTTCGATGGATCTAGAACTTTGAGGGCCTATATTCGGCCTAGATAGGTCCTAGCCCAAAATTGCTTGGGACAAAAAGTATTTGTTTTAGGCCCCTACACGATAAAAAGAAAAACACGAAATTGAAAAAAAATTATGGGCAAAATTTTTCTAAGTCTTTTCCCATAGCGTCCCGAAGGGTATACTCCAACATTTTAAAATAATTGTAAAAGTTATTTACTTACCAAGGTAATCACAGTCTAATGCCCCGGTATTTCTACCAGGAGAGCTGGCGCTATCTCTGCAACATCGGGTTAATGTTTGCATCCTGACATGGGCCTCCGCCACCCGTTGCTAACCTATACTGGCAACTTTCGCTCCAGCACTGCTTTTTCAAGTTCTCAGTAGCCTTTTCGGTATTTTTATTATCTAAAATATTTTGTTTCCTTGAGATTGTGTAAGACCAGGTGTTTTTCCTGAAAGGACACAAAAATTACTAACAAGAAGGGTTGGAATGAACTTAGGGGCTACCAAAATGTTTCTAGGTACTAAAGTGAACCACAATGTTGCGACAATGCTGTATTGAGAAGATACCTAATATCAGTGTCACAAATGTGATACATAACATGAGATAAGTGAAACCCATGGTAAAATCTTGTGAAGGCCCTATGCACCACTGGTAATACCATGGTAAAATCATTGCGAGACTGACTTCAGAAACCAAGAGAAAACGAATGTGAATCCATGAAGTACATACCTGTGTAGTAAAATTTTTCATACACCATACACACTCTTTAACACGATAATTATCGATAATAATGCGAATTCTAACTAAAAATCTAACAAATACGGTTCGCGATATTTATTTCCTACTTTTGACAGTACGGAGCACAGATCACTGTACGGAGCACAGAAAAACGTTCCGGTTCACATAAAATTAGTGTAAAGTGGAACGGAAAAACAATTTAAGTCGTAAATGACTGCGTAAAACGGAATATTTTGTCAATCAAGCCAAAATGGCAATGAAAACAAACTTATTGCACAGATTATAAAAATAAATCAGTAATATGGCGGCAAAATTTGAACTTGAGATTATATTCAGCAGAGTGGATCTTATATTGCGTTCTGGAATAAGAGGACTGCTTAAGTAATGAAAAGGATGTAAACATAGATTCACGTGAACTGCACTCTAACGTGATCTGAGTCACGTATAAGAATACGAACCTTAAGTATTTTCTAATTATTATTTTTTCAAATAGGTAGGTTATTTTTTCCACAACCATGTTTAAACATAATATAATGATAAATAATAATTATTAGTAAGGAGATAATTTAGTAATACCACGCAATGCTCATTATTTTATAGTGTAATGTTAATATTAGTAGGTGAGTTATCAGTGTCAGTATTTGCTGTGCAAGAGGCCGTCCACTAGTGCATGACTCACCTTAACTAAAAACTTTTCATCTGTACATAGGCTGGTTTGGGTAGGGGTATCCTTGCTGTTGGGGAGGTGGGTACCCGCCAGGTGGGGGTGGGTATCCTCCAGGCGGAGGGTATCCTCCCGGTGGTGGGGGGTAGCCTCCTGGTGGAGGGTAGCCTCCGGGCTGCTGAGGGTATCCAGGGTAGCCAGGCTGTTGGTCGACGTAGACCGGTGGCTGGTTGACGACAGTGACGCTCTGAGGCGGCTGCTGTTGCTGCGGGCCGCAGGCATTGGGGCAGCAGCAGGAGCACAGGCAGCACGCGCCCAAAGCCATCAGGCAAGGGTTGCAGCACACCTCGCAATCATCCCCACACTCCATCGACACGCACAAACCCATCGCGACTTCACGCCTTAAACAAAATATCAACTATGACTACTCTACTTCTTGTATATTGCGATGATGTAAATTTTACACCGCGTTTTAAAGGTAATTGGATAAACCCAAATAAAATAAGCCGCTTTTATGATAATTCCTTTACACAGAAACAAAATGGCGATCGGTTATCAGCACGATTTAGGTACGTTATCGTATCTACCACTTTGTTTTTATCTATTGACAAACAGATAAGTACCTAGGTACGTGAGACAGGTTCTTGGAAAACAATGTTGTCATATTAGTTAGTAACACACACAACTGTTTTAAACAAAATCAACCTGATGTCAAAGAACTAGGTACATATGACATTGCAAATATCGGTATCGGAATTCGGAACTCGCAGAATTTTAAATTGCATGAAAATGACATAGGTAAAGGATTTTACATCAACAGCCACAACAGTCCACTGCTGGACATGGGCCTCCCCCCATCAAACTTCTCATAATTTCATACAGATGGAAAAAGTTGAAACTTTTAGCGGAAGAATTTCTTTGGCCCGTGCCTGCAAAACCTTGTTCTTGTTACAATACAAATTCCTACATATTGCCGCAAAACTTGACCGCATTACTTCAAGAACAGCCGGTGCATTGAAATGTGGATCAAGCCCTGTTTCGTGATGTTAAAGTAACGCAATCAGCTGATTATTAGCCTCAAATGATTTTTAAAAGAAAAACATTAATGTAAAGTACTAGCTCTCGCTCTCTCAGTTTGACTCATCTAGGTATACCTAAATTGCACATGTTTTTCTAACTACTTACAATGAAATTTATATTCATGTTAATCACCTAATTATGTTTGATTCTAAATTGTTTTATGATTTATTTTTATTAACTGTTTTCTAAAGGCTACTTACAAGCATTAAGTTAAAAATGTTGAACATTTTGTTATTGATTGTTAAGGTTTATTTTTGTCAAAACATTTGCATAACTAGCTAATGCACTGCGTTTCTTTCTTTGTTAAACTACTGCTAGTTTACATAATACAATAGAATTTTCACACTGTTTCAGTTCTTATCTAGAACGCTGCAGCTAATTTACATTTGTATATTTATATTAATAGCAGTTTTAGCAAAACTATATATTAGTGGACGGCCGAAATAGTTAGTAGTAAAGCACTCAAAATGATTAATCAATTACTTAATAGGGCTTACCTTGTTGGTACTTAATTAATTAAACTTTGTAACGACACAAACCATTTGCCAACCGTCTGGTTGTTGTAAACACAACGTGAAAATGAAACTGATACTGAGTCACAAAGTCACTCTACTGAGGGAATAGCCGGAGAGCAAGCGACGGAAAAAGCGTAGCTGTGTAGAGTTCTGAGTGAGTCATTTAGTTCTTCTTGTTCTTCTTCATCGAGTCGATAGTAACAATTTAAAAAACTTCAGTTGATCTCTTACAGGATGGTACGGAAAAAGATCATTGTTTTGTATTTGTTACCATCGCGGTGAAAGGATCAGCCAGTCTGCTTTACCGATGTGCAGTCCTCGCAGGCTATTGCCCAGGATCCGCCAGGTGCATAAAACATCGATGCGCCACTCGGGGAGGCTCCTTTCCGTGCACCCCACGTTCCCCTAAATCTTTAGGTGCCTGGCAACTTTTTACTAGGAGAGATTGGCAATGTATCAAAAGTGTAAAAATCTATATAGCTTTTGGTATTGTAGTTGTAATTCATACGAGAAAACTGTTTTCTTTTTTATAAAAGCAATTCCAAGTGATGTTAACGTTATCATAATAATTATATTATGTTATAAAAACTGATGAAGGTTGAACAAACACAAAATTCCCTATGTTTTTCAAATCGTAAACGTTTTCACGCAGCCAGCTCTCTGAATAGAATATTGTGGCCATGTGACGTGATCGCCAACGCACTACTGTGGCGTTGTAATAACATAGCTATCTTTTTCATTCTTATGGTATTACAGGTAGCATGAAAAGGATAGAGTTATTAGGGTGCGCTGTACTGTACTGTACTCAAGGTATCGTCAGATGGAAAACCGCGAGTGACGGAGTGAAGCCACTTGTAAATAGCTCCTTCTAGGTGGCTGACGTGCTGTATCCGATTTTACGAAACTACTGGCTACAATTCTACAGGCGAAATTCGATGTACATTGCGTAGCCGGTTTAAGAATGGAATCATAATGGCTATCCGGCTACGTAATGTACATCGAATATCGCCTGCAGAATTGTAGCCTGTACTTTCGATGCATAGGCCACTGGCTGCTAAGAAAAAAGTAAAAACTCAATGAAAACCTTAGCGTCCTTGCACATGCAACTGTTGCGTGTTACCTGTAGATTTTATTTAGCGTCACGAAAATGATGAATGATTAGATTTTGCCACAATATTGAAACCTTAGGTAATATAAACTGAAATGACTTTTAAACACGTATTTCTTTCGGAATCTGATAACAACGTGCTATCAGCGGAGCGGAAAATGCTCACGGTTAGTGCACACGAGGCCAAAATCTGTCACAATTCCTGCAAGATTAGTTACTTTTCAAACGATTACCTACTCAGAAAGAAAACCCATTTTACACTGAAATGTATAATCCAGCAAAACATCAAAAAAGTAACATTAAAGTGCTTTGCGTGACAAGGTGACCTCACTTGGTGCACTGTCTTTCCTTTGCGTCGCGGGTATCACATAGGTATTTTTTTCTGTCAAACTTCAAACAATTTACCTTAAGTTTACCTACCTTAGGACTGCAATGACGTTCTCTAAGGAATGTCTCATACTTAATTAATCATTAATAGGTATTAATTTAAAACATGTAGGTACTAACTACTACTCTATGTAAATAGATACGCAGTATTTTTTTGTATTATTATTCAATAGTACATTATTGAGTAGTTGAACAGGTAGATTTTCTCTTGCATGAACTGCCCGCTGAGCTATGTGTGATGCATACCTAATTAATCAATAATAAGTACCTTTTTACTATTAATAATATTGTTGTTATATAAGTAAGTATAGTAGTAATTAATTACACAAAAAAAAATGTTACAATTCATCTAGCTCGCATGTCAAAAGATAGTGTGTAATCATCATAATCCCCGTATCTTATCAGGCCATGCGTCACACTCAATCAATGCCAAAAATTAGACAATGCCCAGAGTTAGATTCTGTGCGGCGCACGGATAACGCACCGAACGATGTTATATCCTGAAACATTGTGAATATAGTCATGAGTGATGATACAGTAAGAGCAGGAACAAAACTCAAACAAACGGACGACGAGATAACGATAGAAAGACGAGAAAATGGAACACAAGAGAATAGCCCGAAGATTAAAAAGAAAACACCGTTGGTGCGACGACTTTCGAGTTTCAGGTCAACGTTGAGACCGAACTTGACTCCGATCCGGCGAAGTTTTCGGAAGATCAGCTGCATGCGAGGCGTGAGAGACGAGGAAGATGAGAAGTTACCTCTTAACGAGGCATCAAGAAGGAAAAGTTTTGACATAAGCGTGGGGCTAGCACGCAAAATGTCCATGTTTATCTTTACCAAGAAGAATTCATGCGTGCATCCCTACCATCCGTATTACCCCGAGCAGACCACGAGGAAGATCTACGTCATACATGAGGAACATTAGTTGTAAAGTGGATTTTCCCAGTTTGGAAGTGAATTGTGACTGTTTTGTAGTTTTGTTGCGATCGAGGGTTTTGTACTTAGTCATAAGTACTTGGATGGTTGTGAAAATAAGTATGAAGTTCTTACTCGAATCATGCCTTAATATCATGAATTGTTGTGGAGCTTCGAATGCGAGCTACGATTACAAAGCAATAATACCATGTTCATAACAACTGTAATACCTAATTGAGATGCGGACTTGAAAATAAGATGTTTTATAATAAAATTGATAAGTTAACTTTTTACTTATTTAGTGATAAAACTTCTCTTTAGGTTTGTGTATGTAATAAAATTTTCTGTGATCGTAAATCACACATTAAAATGTAACATCTGTATTTATTATAAACTTTGTTTGCTTCCCGTTTCAGTTTGAAATCTGTTTTATGAATAAATTTGCTTCTTTACATACCTACATATAATACAAACTCCATAAACAAATAACTAAACATTAGGTAAGTATAGTAACTTCCATAAAGGATACTGTAAGAACGGATTCCATCAACTACCTACTTGAAGGAGGAAAGCAGGAGTGGCTTACTACGCAGCTACGGCGTAGGCACTTCGTAGGTGTGTCCTATATTCCATTACAAATAATGTTGTGTAAAATTTGGAATACTTACCTATTATATTTTCTAAGTACCTAATGCTTCTTTAGTACTTTCGTCATAGAATATATAAAGGTAAATCTCGACCCAAATCAAAATTCTGCTAATATCAGATATTTTCGGTATCGATTTTAGATGCTATCTTGAGATACGAGAAGTTGTCAGTTGTAAAAAATGGGTCATCCATGTTATTACTTTGCTTAGTTTAATACTATTGCGTATACTAAAGTAATTATTAGATAGGCCTATATTTAGGTAGGCAATCATATCAGGCACGATTTAAGATGTGAATATATGCGCCTACCTAGTTCTTAAATATAATTGACATATTTTACGGATTGAAACATGAAAAACCAATAAGCAAAGCAAAATATAAGCATCAAGCAAAATATAAGAATCATTGCTTAATGCTTGATAGACGTCGTTAACTCATCTTTACTACTCGATAGACTGCACTGTTTAATAAGATTCTTAAATATAAAAACAGAAAGTAGGTAAGTCAGTAATTAATAATGTTGATTACAAACAAAAGAATAACTAGCAGACTGTGTGACCTGAGTACCTAGAATTTGATTTTATCGCTTCCAGTCTAGTCACTATTGTTACCTCGTGTTAGCAGGCAGTAATAACATTTATTAATTAACGGTGTAAAGTTACAGAATAAATAAAAGTGCGTTCCTGAAATTGAAGAGTCAATATTTGTGTCCAAGCAGCTATATTACTAATAAAACGGATATTTTAAGCTTGATTGTCTAACGCAGACAGGATTTGAACTTGCAACTTTCAGCATCTGTAGGTACCTACTGCCTACGCCTCTACCAACTAGGCTACCGCGGCTCAATCTTAGCATGCGAGATAGTGCAAGTGTTACGTACGACTCTACATTTTCAAATGTGCCTACTAATTCTTAACCCTAGTTATAATAAAAATATCATACAAAGCTCTTGATTCAGATGAGCCGATCAAGTAAGTACAACGAAGATGGTATGGTACAAAGCATATAGCACTGCAGTTGATCAAAAAGGCATGGTCAAATTGTTCAAAGGCAATCTTGCCCAAATTGGCGCCGACAGGTTTTCGGTTTTCGGCAAATTATACGTACACGTACCTACTGCCTGTCAGTAAAGATCCTTGGCATACATCAGTATGCCACCTTGCCAACTTCTCAGTCGGTGTAAATCATCAATATGAAAGGGCACGTCTATGCCTTATTAATACTATCAAGTTTAGTGAGCTTGAATATGGGTAAAACTTTCACAAGGTGTGAGTTAGCCATGGAGCTGCTGGCACAAGGATTTCCTGCACATCAGTTGAGAGACTGTAAGTCCTATCTATCTATACTATAATTATCTTTTTAGCCTCTACTAGCATACTTCTGGCCATAGGCCGCTTCTTTATTGCGATATTCTCTACGTCCTTGTGCCACACGTCCCGTATCCAACAG
Organism: Phthorimaea operculella; assembly: GCA_024500475.1. Lineage (NCBI taxonomy): Eukaryota > Metazoa > Arthropoda > Insecta > Lepidoptera > Gelechiidae > Phthorimaea > Phthorimaea operculella. The sequence continues at coordinate 70,269 of JANFCV010000394.1, read as the reverse complement.
GTGCCTACAGCAGATAAGCTTATTATGTCGTCAGACCAGCGAGCTGATAATATTCAAGTCCTAAGTTATCCTACAATAAACAGGATTACTTCAAGTCTTACTCTACTTCTTCTGCCATGTCGTGTGGTACTCTTTTAAAACTCTACATTCCTACGATTCAGGATACCTGTTACAGAATAGATTATCTAGGTACCTACCTATTTCTTCAAAAATATAACCAATTGCGTTCTTGAATCTAAGTATTCTAGTAAAACTGAAAACGAGAGGATGATGATGGTTTTGTAGTTGTTGTGAGTTTGTGAGATCATCTCACTATAAAAAAGTGGTCACGAGCAGCACTGTGAATCGTAGGATTATCTAGGTAAAAATCCAAAATATACACTACTTAAATCCGTTTTAAATTGTTTTATTGTGATGAATGATAGTTGTGCTAATGAAAGGTAATTTGATACGTATCTACATACGTATATCATGCCTATATCCCTTGCGAAGTAGATAGAGCGTAAACGACTGTAGAAAACAGCCATTTACACTTACACCTTCAAAAGTTTGAGAGTCATTCAGAAGACTATCACTATAGTGACAGGTAGTCAGCCTGTCGCCTAAAACACATCAACTCTCAAATTCCTTAGTCGCTTCTTACAACATCGATGGGAAAGATATGGGTTGGTGCTATTCAAAGCTGGCACCACACGACTATGATAATGATGATTAGATTTGCTTACCTATACCTATGATGTAGGTAACATAATCTTGATCGTGCCTTTTGATGTTCGGAAATATTTTTCAAGTCAATGTATTGTTTCTAGGGGTGTGCTTAGTAGAAGCAGAGAGCTCACGCCAGACAGAGGTTGTGGGTGGGCCAGACGATGACGGGTCTTTCGACTACGGCCTGTTCCAAATTAACGACCGCTATTGGTGCAACCCCGGTGAACTGCCTGGGAAGGAATGCCATATTCGGTGCAAAGGTATATTTTTAATTATGATATTTCAATACTTATAGTTAGTAGGTAGGTACCCATCCATTTTTCAGGCAGGTTCTTTCTTTTCCATCAATTTGTGGCTAACTCGGAATCTTACTAAATCCAGAGGATTTCAAGATTTCTGAGATAAGTTTGGAAGACTATAACCATAAAACTAAACAACTTTCTCATAAAAACGGATACTGTCCGGAAATGCCAATAAAACGTAGCTGATAATGGTAAGTCGAATAACGTTTGCTTTCTCTGTAACTTTCAAAGGTTGTGTTCAGGATTTTAGTTTTTCCAATCTGTCCTGTTTTGCTATAGGTAAGGCGCTAACTCCACAGGCTAGACGTAGGTAAGACACGTGCGACGTCGAGACGCTTGAAACCGTTTCCATAGTATAAAATATATGGAACAGAAGAGACGCCGCCGTTTACGCACGTATGAAGCACGTCGCTTCGATGACGGCGATCACTTGTGTGACAGATGTCATATTACGCGACGGCCGCGACGCACGTCTCATATGTGAAGATAGTCTGGGGTAGGTACGTTCAAGGTGTCATCTTTCGCAGCTCTTTCGTCGCTCTTTTATATTATCATCATCATGGGGTGCCACCTTCAAATTGAAGTTTGGAGTTCAGCATGTGGAAATCCATGCGGTCTTGAGCCGCCTTTTTCAGTTGGTTTAACGGAGTCCGGTCCAGTCTTTGATTTTGTTTATCCATTTCCTCCTGGGGCGGCCTGGTGATCTTTTGCCAGGAATTATGGCCTTCCAGAATCAACCTCAATTACTCGTACTGTGATCCTCTTGGACATGGCCAAAGAAAGCAACTTTCCTTTTTACAATAGACGTTATCAGTTCTCTTTTGTACTTTGCCTGTTGCAGTACTTTGACGTTTGAGGTGAAGCTGGTCCACGGTATCTTGAACATTCTGCGCAATAACCACATCTCAAAAGCCTGTAGTCGATTGCAGCTACCTTTCCGTAGGACCCACGTCTCACAACCGTACATGCATAGTCGACCAAACATAGCATTTCATTACGCGGTGTCTTGTAGTGAATGAAATCTTCGGGTCACATAAAACTTTGGACATTTTGAAGAAAGCTGCTTTAGCTTGTCCAATCCGGCATGTTATTTCAGCTTGATGGTCTAAATCAGATGTAAAGTAGGTAGGTATGTGGCTGCCTAGATACTTAAATTTCTTGACGCCTTCGATATTATTGCCAAGTAGCTGGATATTTGGACCTAGCAGGTCGGTTTTTGCAATGACCATGGCTTCGCTGAACCTTTCGAATAACGAAAGTATGGAACTGACAGCTGACCAAAGCAGCTGACTAGTTTATGTTCTACGAAAGAGCTAAGAAAAAAAATATAATTTTTGACACATTCAACCAACGTACCCCTGTATTAGGAGACTGCGGACTGGATCATTGATGTAACCATCTCCAGAGACTGGTCTAACCGGACTGGTAACAAGTCTAGTAGGTACCCTATAACTTTTTCCGTCTATTTGTTTTTCACAGATCTCCTTACGGACGACATAGCCATCGCATCGAATTGTGCCAAGAAGATCTTCGGCATACAAGGGTTCAGCGCTTGGCTCGGCTGGGCCAACGAATGCAGGAACAAAAAACTGCCCACTCTCAATGAATGTTTTCTAAATCCTTGAAGGTTTCTAAAACCTAATGTCAGTCATAGTCTATTATAACATGGTCTTACATTCCCAGAGAAACACAAGCCAACGTCACTAGTATTGTTTATACTATTTTGTAGAAATTTCCCACAAGATAGTAATTATTGGAACACTTGGTGTTTTAATCAAACACTAGATATTGATATTAACTTTTTGGTTACAAAGTTAATACAAACGAAGCAAGCGGAAAAAAATCACGAGGTTCTGAGTCAGAGCCTGCCATGGTGTAGCGGCTTAACACGTCTGACCCGGCTTGTCAGAAGACGTGGGTTCGATTCCCGCTGGCGGCGTGAATTTTTTCCGCTTGCTTCGTTTGTATTAACTTTGTAACCAAAAAGTTAATGTCACTAGTATTGCCACTTTATTTCAATAAAATACGTTATGGGATAAATTCAATCTCAGAAAAATGTGTTAAAATATTTCTGAATAATTTTATAATTTATATATAGGTACGTGTGTATTAACTTGAACTTTACAACAACACTTAAATTGTATTCATTAGTTATCAGTAACTTATATGATTTACAAAAATAATCATAATGGTGGGCTTAAAAACCAAGCGACAGCGACAACGACGCGTGTCTGGTTTGTATGGGTTTGTATGGGGAACCAGAAAGACCGAGCGTCGGCGTCGTTGCGGCACGTCACGACGCCGTCACGTTGACAGCGCGCTGAGAAGCTTAGAGTTTGTATGGGATGCGGTCGGGTATTTCTACAAGACCGCAGCGACAACGAGACGCCGTCAAAATTTGACGGCGTCGTTGACGCGCGTCGTTGTCGCGACGCTTGGAAAATAAGGGTACCATAAGAGTGGGTAATTTTGGTAACCCACAAGCATGATGACGTAGGCTTGTGTTAGTCACGTGGTTCACTAGTCTCGGAATGGAATACCAGGCGGAGTATCTTATTATACCATGATGTCAGTGTAAAAAATTGAACTTTCAATTTCATACTTATTGAGTTAACCATGAAAAGTAAATGTCTCTACGGTCTCTACTATTTTGATGAAAAGTAAACAGAGTGTTGGGAAAAGTAGTACGTTTCTTTTAACCACGAGTTCTGTAGGTATAGGTAACAAAATGTCTTGAACCGTGTGGTTTGAAACATGTTTGAACGTTCTACTTTTCTTAACACCCTGTATATACAATACAGATTAGGGAATGCAATCTCGATCTCGCGAGATCTCGAAATCACCGAGATCTCGAGCTATTTTTCGAGATCGAGATCTCGAATTAGCAAATCTCGTTTCAGAAAAATCCTTCGAGATCTCGACAGTATCCGTCGAGATTTTGAACGAGATTTCGAGATTGAACTTGAAGGCAATTATTGATATGCGTAGTTTAATTTCCGGTGTCTGCCGATCTATCCCGAGCGCATTATTTATATTTATAGGGAAAACAAATAGAATGAACAAAATATAACATAACAGGGCCTCAAGTCTGCATTTTTTTGCCATTGCGAGCGACACTAATCTCTCATTCTATAGCCAATGTAATTTTTCTTACAAAAACTGTTGTAAGCAGAATACGAAACTACCAAAATGATCCAACTGACATGCCATGCCATCGGCATTCAACTGAAAAAAAAAATATTTATCAGACTTCGGGCTCAGATATAAGTTAAAAGAGATGGGATATACCACTGACTGCAGGTAGTGAGGCAATGTCAGTCAGAGCTCTGAGAGCCGGGATCGCGTACCCTGGTAACACACCGCAACTTTCGGCCTAAAAGCTGAGTAGATCCCCCGACATAACTAAAAATTTCAACAGAACCATGGCATGGAAAGAAAGTTTAATTTATGTGATTTTTATATGAGATAAGCAAAATCTCGATCTCGATCTCGAAATTCCGAGATCTCGACTAATAATCCAACGAGATCTCGAGTTGGTCAATCTCGAACCCTAAGATCTCGACCGAGATCTCGAGTCGTCAATCTCGGCTCGAGATTGCATTCCCTAATACAGATATGCAAATAGATACGGCTGGAACAACAAACTACCCATTTACGGTGAATGTCATTTATTCACATAAATTATTTACAATGTATTTAGGTACAAGGGGAATGATCGCAAGCCTCTGCTAATAATACTTTACAAGATAAATGAATACTGAAGTTCTCTCTAAGGAGTAATAGTAGCCTCTTTTACTCGACTTAGGTAAGAAAGACCGTGTTTTGAATTTTCAAAAGAGCTGAATATTTCTCTTATAATACGTGTACTGGCGCATATCCCGAATTGGCAACATTATTGTTTGCCTCTCTATCATATTATATGACATTTGAGCAGGATGTCAACAATAATCTTGCCCATTCGGGACATGTTCTTTATCTGCGCCAGTTATACGTAAATTTAAAATGAGAAAGTTGAAAATTTCATCAGCGACCGCCGGGACTTGAACCCGGGACTATGAAGTACCGTCCCACCGACGCCAACTGAGCTACGGAACTGGCGGACCCTGGTGAATTTCTCAACCTCTTGATGCTCAAGCGACGATAATAGCGATAGCGTCCCGGCGGTCACTAATGAATTTTTCAATTTTCTTATTTTCAATTTATGAGAATAATACAGCACTGTAAGTGTATTAAAAATCCCAAAACATCAGTTATATGTACATCGGTACGCGAGTATAGCATGTTAGGAAATAGCGCAAACCCTCTTATGTGTTCAGCCAGCTCTCGAAACAAGCGAATAAAAGGCAAAATACAGATTTTCAAAACTTGTAGACCAAACATTAATCAGTTTTGCTGACACGAGAGGTTTTGTGCTATTTTCTTAACACTTTGTAGAATAAACAATACAATACTATGAGTATTTGATGATATGAGATTACTTTTCCATTGTTAACTTATTTAGTGAGGTATGTAAGTAGTAATAAGTAAGCATAGATTTTTCGTGTTCTCAATCACACAAAACGATAATTAATTAATTAACTTACGATGTGGTGGGTACATATGTAACACAAATTGATGGCTCTAATAAATACTGGTATTTGCAACAATAAACACAATAAATACTTATTTATCTTTTTACAGTTATTTTTTTAACCTTTTCACGCCTTTTTGCCAAGTTCCTTGGTCCGAAGGGTGGATGCCTCGATTGCTTTGATGAAAGACGATCTGAAACAACAAAAAATATTACACTAGGTATGGTTATTGTAAGTAAAGAGAGATATTATTGTTACTATTTTTACTAAATAATTTCTACATGGGACAGTGGGACACAGAGCAGGCTACATAAAAAAAATCTACATAATTTTCCCAATTACTTACATTCTTTTTTTATGCCATACAATTTTAAGTTATGATTTAACATGATAATTTATTATTTTAAGTTGATACAATTTATTATTTTACTCTACATTATTTGCTAATCAGAAAACTAATAAACATAAAAAATAATTGCCATGGTGGCATTGCCGTGTGTTAGCGGCTAAGAATACTGCCACCTCTTGTCCAAACAAGGTGTTTCGTAAAAGGCGACATAGAGTTTTTGACCTCGGCTGAATATGGTCTACCACCACATAGTGGCAGTGATACCACCTACAATTCCCAAAGAGGGTTGACGTCAATATGGCTGGTCATAAAACATAGCCAAATCCTTTTGATGCTGATAGTGTGTTCTATTCTAACAAATCATGTCGCGCCGACCCAAACTGATTTGGCATAAAGGCAGGAAGATAATAAAGTAATTATAGCTTTAGAGTGCGCCTAAAAAGTTAGAACTGACGTCAGTAGTCTGGGCGCCACCTCTCTGTCTGTCAGTAGCAAAACGACAGTGACAGCACTACTGAACCTATATAACTTCTCATACATTTGACGTCTGCAACTGCTTACGCTCTGACAGTACGCCGCGGGGCCTAATGCGCGCTCTAATACCTGATCTTCCCGTCCTCAAGCTCAGCCACACCAGCAATAGTGCTGCCCCCTGGCGAGCACACTTCATCCTTCAGCAGTCCAGGATGTTTTCCCGTCTGCAGCACCATTTAACCACTGCCCATCACTACTTGAGCCACCACTACAGTTGCTAATAAAGGGGTCAACTTATAATGGTTTTTATACAGACAGACCAGTATAGTTTAATCCCCTTCTAAAGAACCTTGTTCTGCACCAGACTTTACAACTTACTTCATTGACTTTATTGATAATGGATGATGCTAATGATGATGGATAACCTCTCTGGCTGATTTCAGCCATGACGACCACTTCTACTTATTACAAAAGGTTTAAAAACAAACCTGATTTTCCCATCCTCAAGCTCGGCCACACCAGCGATAGTGCTGCCCCCTGGCGAGCACACTTCATCCTTCAGCAGTCCAGGATGTTTTCCCGTCTGCAGCACCATTTGTCCACTACCCTACTTGAGCTACCACTACAGTTGCCTAATGATGGGATCAACTTATAATGGTTTCTCATACATATTGTTAGAATAACCATTAACCAGTATAGTTTCATCCTCTCCTAAAAAACCTTGTTCTGCACCTGACTTTACAACTTACTTCACTGTCTATGATGGATGACCACTCCGGCCGATTTCGCCCATGACGACCACTTCTACTTATTACAACAGGTTTAAAAACAAACCTGATCTTCCCATCCTCAAGCTCAGCCACACCGGCGATTGTGCTGCCCCCTGGCGAGCACACTTCATCCTTCAGCAGTCCTGGGTGTTTCCCCGTTTGCAGCACCATTTGACCACTGCCCATCACTACTTGAGCCACTACTATAGTTGCCAGTTAAGGGATCAACTTATAATGGTTTCTCAAACATATTGTTAGAATAACTAGTATAGTTAGATACCCTATTAAAAAACCTTGTGCTGCACCTGACTTTCAAAATTTACTTACTTACTTTATTGAAGATGGATGATGATGATGATGGATGACCTCTCCGGCCGATTCCGGCCATGATGACCACTTCTACTTATTACAACAGGTTTAAAAACAAACCTGATCTTCCCATCCTCAAGTTCGGCCACACCAGCAATAGTGCTGCCCCCTGGCGAGCACACTTCATCCTTCAGCAGTCCTGGATGTTTCCCTGTTTGTAACACCATTTGGCCACTGCCCATCACTACTTGAGCCACTATTGTAGTTGCCCAGTTAAGGGATCAACTTATAACGGTTTCTCATGCATTATATTTAGACAGACCAGTGTAGTTAGAGCCTTTTCTACAGAACCTCGTCCTGCACCTGACTTTACAACTTACTTCACTGACTTTATTGAAGATAGATGATGATGATAGTTGACCACTCCGTCCCATTTTCAGGCATGACGACCACCTATACTTATTACAACAGATTTAAAAACAAACCTGATCTTCCCATCCTCAAGCTCGGCGACACCAGCAATTGTGCTGCCCCCTGGCGAGCATACTTCATCCTTCAGCAGTCCTGGGTGTTTCCCCGTCTGCAGCACCATTTGTCCACTACCCTACTTGAGCTACCACTACAGTTGCCCAGTAAAAGAGTCACTGTAAATACAAACCTGATCTTCCCGTCCTCAAGCTCAGCCACACCGGCGATTGTGCTGCCCCCTGGTGAGCACACTTCATCCTTCAGCAGTCCTGGATGTTTCCCCTTCTGCAGCACCATTTGACCACTGCCCATCACTACTTCAGCCACTATTACAGTTGCTAATGAAGGGGTCAACTTATAATGGTTCTTCACACATTATATTTAGACAAACCAGTGTAGTTAGAGCCTTTTCTACAGAACCTTGTCCTGCACCTGACCTTAAAACTTACTTCACTGACTTTATTGATGATGGATGATGATGATGATGGATGATCTCTCTGGCCGATTTCGGCCATGACGAAAACTTCTAATTATTACATTTTATTTATAAACAAACCTGATCTTCCCGTCCTCAAGCTCGGCCACGCCAGCAATTGTGCTGCCCCCTGGCGAGCACACTTCATCCTTCAGCAGTCCTGGATGTTTCCCCGTCTGCAGCACCATTTGGCCACTGCCCATCACTACTTGAGCCACCACTACAGTTGCTAATGAAGGGATCAACTTATAACGGTTTCTCATGCATTATATTTAGACAGACCAGTGTAGTTAGAGCCTTTTCTACAGAACCTCGTTCTGCACCTGACTTTACAACTTACTTCACTGACTTTATTGATGATGGATGATGATGATGATGATAGATGACCTCTCTGGCCGATATCGGCCATGACGACCACTTCTACTTAATACAACAGGTTTAAAAACAAACCTGATCTTCCCATCCTCAAGCTCAGCCACACCAGCAATAGTGCTGCCCCCTGGCGAGCACACTTCATCCTTCAGCAGCCCAGGATGTTTCCCCGTCTGTAATACCATTCGACCACTGCCCATCACCACTTGAGCGGCTAGGCGTAACGCTTGCGCCCTCGGTGCACCTTGCTTCACTGCGCCGTCTGCTAAGGCTTCAATTACTAGGTACAACTGAAATAGGAAAGAAATTAAAAATTACTGGTCACAGTTTTACTTATTGGGTAAAAGAAAAGTGAATAAATATATGAATTTAGCTAATGCTTTTCTCCCTCTGATACAAAGAAATAAAATCTAATTCAGTGAGTGTTTGTCATTCGATCAGTGTTTGAAAACATGTATCTGTTCAAAATTATAGATTCTTGTCACTGTTATTTGTGAAAATATGATATCAGCCCCTAATGGGAAAACCACAGAAAGTATTTTGGAGCATGTGAGTCTAAAATAAACTTTTTTTTAAGGAATTTCTATCTTGTTGGCAACAGAATGCTTAAAAAATTATACAGCAAAAAAAGTTTCTTTTTATACTGCAATGTAGGTATCTACTCACATAAGCAGGTCCACAGCCGACAAGGGACCCCAATGATGCCATCAAACTCTCCGGAACCTTCTCAATCACTCCACAGCCCCCCATCAGCCTCTCCACTATGGCACATTCTTCAGGAGTCACCCGAGGGTCTGGAGTATACAAACATGCTCCAGCCCCAACCGTTGCTGGGGTATTGGGCATTATTCGAACCACCCTTATGCTTTTTGATAGAGCATCTAATGCCTGAAAATGGAAAAAACTATTCATTGAAATACTTGTAAAACAGACTTGTGGGCTCCATCGTCATGAAATAAAAATAACAACTAGTTTCAGAGGAAAGCTGGGAAAAACATGCTGAATTTTAGGTATGATTACAAATTGTATGTATTTAATTTTTTTGGCAATGTTAATTTATTATTATATTATTATTCTTTATATTATAATATTATTAATATATTATAAATTGAATTAGAATGTTACTTTGTTAAAGAAATTGTTCAAAATAAATGTTTTGACTTGACTTGCATAAATAAATATTGTGTTGTGAATAAATAAGTTTTGGGTTCAATACACAATACAGTTATTGGGTGCAATTTAAGTAATAAATGAATTAGAAATTTACTTTGTTAAAGAAATTGTTCAAAATGAATTAATTGACTTGACTTGAATAAATAAATATTGTGTTGTGAATAAATAAGTTTTGGGTTCAATACTTTAATAAAATACAGGTATTGGATGCAATTTAAGTAATAAATAGAATTTATTCTATCAAAGTAGCATGAATATAGAAACTTATAGATAATTTACTGGTACAAGTAAGTATACACACAATTAGAAACAATGAATACAAATTATTATTTTTGGTTCAGTCAGACATGCATGACAAAACCACAAATTACCGTGCACAGAGATGAATGACAATGGTCGTGATTATATGTTATGGTCGTGAATTAGTAAAGCTTAAGGACTTGTACAACAAATAGCAGAACATTAACACACCTTATGTAAATCTTCAATGGTAATGCCAGCCAACATAGATATGAATAATACACTTTTTGGTGGAGTTTGTTTCGGCAGAGTATTGACACAGTCATCAACCGCGGTTCTTAGCATGCCAGGCTTCACACCCAGGAAAATAACATCACAATTGTAGAATACTTCACCGTTTTTGTCAGTGGTATTCGCGCCTAATTTGCTCCAATCGGATAAATTTTCTACGTGCGGCCCAGACACCCAGATGTTAGACGGCGGGTGGCACCCTGAAAAACCAAGTTGTTTATTCAGTAACCTGCAAATAAATCCAAACGAAATATGGACAATTAAAATGACTTTTTCTTACTTACCATTGTTTACGATTCCTTTCACGATAGCAGTCGACATGTTGCCACCGCCTATAAATCCCAGATTGAACGACATCCTTTTATCTTATTCTTACAGTGTCTCGTTATAAAATTAGAAAATAACAACTAGGGTATCGGTTTCGCTGAAAAAGACTGAAACTAACTTACATAACATAACCTCAAAATCTGATTGTCAAATACTGTCAGTGTCAATGTTACCTTGTTGTTGATTGGCTCATTTAATAACCAAGCTATTACGTTATTCGCGGAAATAAGTACGGTTACACAACCATTGGCCGATTACTTTCTACCATAATGTAGTTCCATTACACGTAAAAGTAATTGCCGCACTGTACTATGCTATCTAAATTGTACCCTTTTCTAGCAGTTGGTCTAATTAAATGTATAACGAAAAGTCGAGATCATGTAAAAATAACTGGGTTTACCATAGACTTATATATCGATACCTCTGGGCTCAAAGGGCGTAAACGCCAAAACACGACTTTTCAGGAGAGCAAAAAAACAAAAATTTAAAAAATAATTTTAAAAAAGCTTGGAACCTGGATTTAGGGTTGATTATTCAGAACATTAAAATTAGGGTTGATGATTCAAACTCAAAGTCGTAAATTTATAAAGAAAATGTTCTCGTTCATTGTCATTCTGCACCAAGGTCCAAAGGCTTCAAGGCTTGTGTTACTTACTTTTATTGCTACCTCAGAGAGACGCATCAGCGGTTCCGTTCTATGTCAAGATTTTTTAAAGTAGTTCTTTATACGTTACTACTACCTACCCCCATCGTATAATATCTTATGCATTTGTAAAACCAGAGTAGCCCCCTTCTAATTAACTTCTTTAACAAATCGTACGAGTCGTCGTTCGACAAAAGTCTTATACAGAATCTGAATACTCGATCATGGCGAGGTGTAAATAATCTTAGTGACTTAAAATGAAGTATCTAGTAGGTAAGTCATATCAGCTCTATCTATTGCTGCGTATATTAGACAAGTAAATAGAGCTATCCAAACTTTCGCGTTGCTACGTTATAACAAATGACCAACTAGATCGATACTACCATGAAAATACATGTAAGCATTACTTTGGAGCCAGCATATACCGTTACAGGGAAACTGATGTCTTAATCGCAATCTCTATTTCCATGCCAAAGTCGCTCGAGCTAATCGAGTCCAATAGATGACAGAACATCACTGACACTTGCACTCACTGAACTGTGAGTGATGCACCAAACAGCTGTTAACTATCGCTCTGGCCTTTCACAGCCCAGTATGGAGCCGCTCAACACATGCTAAGTTGGTGGATACAGCTCTTAACGAGACCTGCCGAATCATTACTGGCTGTCTCAAACCTACTCCGGTAGGTAAGCTGTATCCATTAGCTGGCAGATATCCATTAGGTGGTGGCTGGAGCAACCACCTGATGTCCGTAGGGATGTTGCAGTCTATTAGATGAAAAAGATCCCTACAACCTACAGCTGAGACCAGCCTGCGGCTGAGGTTTTTGAAAGATCAAACAATTTTTTGTGTCTACCAGCCCTGTCTCACTATGCAAGGAGTACTTTACCTTGGTCACCTAAAACGTAACGGATCCACTTGTTATTCCGGTCGTGCAGATCGTGCAATAGTATATCAGACAAGCATTGTCCATTCCAATATTGCAAATGCCAATAATTTCAGCACAGCTACAAATATTACCACCGCAAGTTGGTGTGAGAACGTGTTCCAACCATGATGGCACGCATATAACCCAATTAATTGATCAGTATGATACAGAAGAACGAGTCCAACGCGACAAAAATCCTCATAGTGAGCACCAGCGACCATCCCGTCTAACCATAGAAGAAGCGGAAGCCGAAGAGAAGTCATGCGACGCCATGTGACAGGCGCGGAAATTTCGAAACTCTAACGAATTTTATGTCAAGATCCTTAGATAAAATGGTTTCTCGCCTAGAAAATAAGGGCTGTAACTGAGATCCAAGCTCCAATCTGCGCCGATACGTCAGGCGGAAACACCAAAGATTATAAAAAAAAATGAAATCTAGGGCGTAAAACTCAATGAGAATGGAAATTTTCAAATATTTTTGGGCGTCAACACCATTATTTATACAAAAATGCATAAAAACTGGGGCGCAAAAGTCAACCTGATGGAGGGTATCAAATATTTTTTTGGCGTAAGTGCCATGTTTGCCCCACTATAGTCTTATACGCCCCTTAGTGTTTTAAAACAAAACGTTTACAACCACAAAATTTTGGACATTTGAAACAATAAACTTTTACTACCCAAATTCACCCAAAACCCCTACTTTAGTTATTCATTTTCTTAGGGCGTAACCACCTTTTTTGTGGAATTTGAAGATTTTAAATATACAGATCGATAGAGGAGAAAAAACTGAGTAGGACTGCATTAAAAAGTCATTTTCGCCAAAATGGCGTTTACGCCCTTTGAGCCCAGAGGTATCGATATGTTACCGGCCAAACCCGATTTTAGGATAAACTAGTTTTTGCTAGGCCAAAGCAGTTTATCCTACATGTGGTTGGATGAACCGGTATAGACTAGGCTAAACCGGTCCGTCCGATGGCCGATAGGAGAAACTAGTTAATCCTAGGATGAACTAGTTGAGCCTAAAATTAATAAGTACACTTCAGGATAAACTGGTTTGGCTTTGTTAAAAATGGTTAAGGCTACAGTGACGTAGCTCTTAGAGCACCGGCGGATCCAGCCTTGGCTCAGGGGGGAGGTCACATAGACAATTTTATAGGTACTATATAGATAATTTTTGACCGATGCCTCAGGGTGTATTAACAGTTTGTGGGGGTAGCGTCCTAGAAAATCCATCCATCTTTCATCCTCCAGAGTGCCCGACGCTACCTCGGACACCCTGGAGGACGTGGGTGGCGTCGGACACTCTGGTGGATAAAAAGTAGCGGGCGTTGGTTTTCCTGGGCTTCAACGCTACCTCTAGCCGTAAAGGGCATCTCTGGAGGGTTGAAGGTAGCGGCATACACCCTGAGAGGCAGGAGGTAGCTTTGGACATTCTGGAGGGTGGGATGTAGCGTCGGACGCCTTGGCGGGCGTGGGTAGCGTCGAACACTCTGGAGGATAAAAGATGGCGGGCGTTGGATTTCCTGGGCGTCCGACAATACCCTCTGCCGTCCTGGGCGTCTGACGCAACCTCCCGTTGTCCCGAGCGTCTAGTGGTACTTCCTGCTCTTATGGTGTCTTTCTCCAGGTCAACCGAGGCAATCCTGCTGTTCAGGCTGTCTGACGCTACCCCATCCTTCAGGGCGTCCGATGCCTCAGGGTGTCCAACTCTACCCTTAACAGATCAGGAGAGGTGCATAACGTACCTCTCCACCTCGTTCCCATTAGGATTTCGGCCAAATCTAGGTTTTGGCCAAAACCTGGATCAGCTTAAGACGATGGTCGAATGAAGTCGACGACTTGCCATATGCCGGCTTTTGCTTATGTAATTGAATGGAATCTTTTGTTTGACATTGACAAAAAAGACATTGTCAATATGTAAACCATAATAGGTATAACCCCTTAGTCAAGGTCCTGGGCCAGGCTCAGGGGGGGGGGTCATGACCCCCATGACCCCCCCCCTGGATCCGCCACTGTCTTAGAGGGTAAAGGGTAACGTCGGACATCCTGGAGACATCGGATACCCTGCAGTCTCGAACACCCTAGAGGTGGGTGTAGCATGGACACCTTAAAGGCTCAGACGCCCTGGAAGGACGCCCTACAGTGAGGCACTACGTACACCCTGGAGGCAACAAACACCTGTAAGGCTTGAACACCCTGGAGGATGCGGGGTAGCGTTGGACACCCTAAAATCTCGGAAGCTGCCTGCCGTGGGCTGGGCTCACACAGACCAACGACACCTGTGATGTGACAGCTCGTGCGAGCTATCGGTGACAGCGACGTTGCAAGTGCTCGCATCAGGGCCTACAAGGTGTCTGAGCCTTCAGGGTGTCCGACGCTACCCCGCACCCTCCTGGACAACTTACGCTCTATCTAGAGCTACATCACTGTAGGGCGTCCCTTCAGGGCGTCCGAGCCTTCAGAATTTCCGATGCTACACCCCACCCTCTAGGGTGTCCGATGTCTCCAGGATGTCCGACGTTACCCTCTACCCTCTAGAACTCCGTCACTGTAGCCTTAATCATTTTTAACTATGCAAAATTATGCTATGGGAGTTGTAATCGAAGTCCCGATGCAGTCGGACGTGACTATTTCCGTCGGCTGTATTGACGCAACATATTGCAAATAATCACTTTTTATTTGTAATAATCGTAATGGCGCTATATAAGCGTAGTGATACTGTCGTGGTCGACGAGCTGTTGGCGTTCGTGCAGAACAAGCTGGACGTGATGGATGTGGTCGCCTGGAGCAGATCTGCCTCACCAGCTACTCCGACGTCGACATCTACACGGCCATGGCTCACCTGAACGAGACTGCTGAGCCCAAGCATGTGCGCCTCACCATGCGCAACAAGGAGGGCAGCGGCAAGAAAAACATCTGGGACATCTTCCGAGTGTTCCAGAACGAAGATCCTGACGACGTCCCGACGTACGTAGCACGAGACCTCAATAAGTTGCCGCCAGTGACGTTTGACCACGTCGACGTCACCACGTTACTGAAGGACATCGTGTTACTGAAATCGGACATTAGCAAAAGTGGGAGACCGCTGAACAAGTGAGTGCCGAACTACGACGCGAGCTGTCCTCATTACGTGAGCAAAACGCCGCGTCAGCTACTCCGCCAGCCGCGTGCGTAAACATGCAGCGCGGCGTCGCCGTGCAACATGAAACCGCACCGCTCAGCGATTCCACGCGCCCAGCAACTCAAGAACAGCCCGATACACTGCGGGTTAGCGACCCCGCAGCCGATAGAAAGGGCGACAATAACATGCCACCGCCTTCACCGCCCCGCCCCGAGCCTGCGCTGCATCCCGATGCTGCTCCCTTTGTACCTGGGAAGCAAAAGGACGTGCCGCCGCAGAAGACTCGCCGCCCTAGCCGCAAGCGACCTACGCCTCCCGTCACACTAAAGGGGAAGCAGACGACAAACACTGCAGCGAATCAAAATAATGCCGCGTCAAAAGCGATTGTTGACGAGGATGGCTTCATAATGGTAGAACCCAGGAAGCGTCAACTTCGTCGCAACCGTAATAAACGCGGCACCGTAACTGCAGCCTCTACAACGCTCAAGGCTGCCGAACCCATCGCACAGCTGTATGTGTCCCGGCTAGACAATAAGACGACACCGGAGGACATATTACAGCATTTACAGAAGATGGTTAAGGTAAACCAAGAACCTGCAAGAATCTTGACGCTGGGAATCCGCCAACTGGAATCTAAAATTAAAACAAATTTTAGGTCTTTTGTTTTGACGGTTCCCCGTAAATACATGTGCGGATTCATGCAAACCGATGTCTGGCCACAGGGAGTCGTATTTAGGCGCTATCGACCCCCTGTGCAACGTGAGTCGCCCTCAACTAAAGTGCCTAGTTAGCTTATTTTTGTTAGGTATGTCATTGTAGTGTATTTATAGAATTTATTTTAGATTGTAAGTCATATTGTATTGTTTTATTTTATTTTATATGGGCCTAGTTGCCTGAAATAAAGGATTTATTATTATTATTTATTATTATTATTATTAAAACCAGTTTATCCTGAAGCGTATTCATTAATTTTAGGCTCAACCAGTTCAGCCTTGGATTAACTAGTTTCTCCTATCGGCCAACGGACGGACCGGTTTAGCCTAGTCTATACCGGTTTATCCAGTCGCATGTAGGATAAACTACTTTGGCCTCGGAAAAACTAGTTAATCCTAAAATCGGGTTTGGCCGGTAACATATATATAACTATGGGGTTTACAAATAGTCTTGTCATGTCAGACTGTTCCACTAAAGGGTTCCACCTTGGGTTCCTGTGGTTCCACTAGGTTTGCTAAGACCAGACTGTG
This sequence comes from Phthorimaea operculella, assembly GCA_024500475.1. Lineage (NCBI taxonomy): Eukaryota > Metazoa > Arthropoda > Insecta > Lepidoptera > Gelechiidae > Phthorimaea > Phthorimaea operculella. Next base: position 53,504 of record JANFCV010000394.1, on the reverse strand, counting down.
TGGAAATATGGAACGGAACGTAATGGCCCATAATGTTACCATAGCTGAATTAAAATTTTACTAATTGTAACCAAGCTATAATCTACAACCCGGTTTTACTCGGCATTCAAATCAGTTTTATGTAATAACTAGCTTTCCACCCGCGGTTTCAATCGCGGTATTTATCTGTTTGGTCTAATAAAAAGTTTTAAATACATTGCATTTAAAATCCAAAATTTTAAAATTAATTGCATCAAAGATCACGAACTGGAGACTACACGACAACAGATGGCGCAACAACTTGAACGATTGTGTCCTTACATCTTTAAAAATACGCCCTTTGTGTTAAAACGGGAACATTCTTGTTCGAGGGGATATAAAGGGCTACTGCACAATTTGATAAGTCCATTTATCGTACCGAGAACCCTTTTTAAGTTTTATCGGCACGCACATTTTATCAACTTAGTTTTATTATATACTGGGTGTTCCAAAACAACTAATAAAGCCGAAAGGGGGTCAAGGTACTCATAAAATTGCAACAACTTGTTACACAACCAGCAATTTGGTTTTACAAAGGGACGTTGTACTACAGATGCTGGTATAGCTCTAATCAAACATGTATTTAATGCCTGGGAAGAATCAAAGGATGCCATTGGTATTTTTGTGACCTTTCGAAGGCATTTGATTGCGTTGATCATGAAACTTTATTGTTGAAATTGGAACACTATGGTATTCGAAACGCAGCTCTGAATTTGTTGGATTCATATTTAGATAATAGAACTCAGAAGGTTCATATAAACGGCACCAAATCACAGGGATCTCGTGTTAAAATTGGTGTGCCTCAAGGTTCTATATTGGGACCATTTTTATTTCTAATTTACATAAATGACTTGCCTTACATGATAGAGAATTTGTCCAAGATTGTATTATTTGCTGATGATACATCCCTTATATTTAAGGTCGATAGACGTGCACATAATTATGATGAAGTAAATCGTACTCTTGGACAAATTCACAGTTGGTTTAGTGCAAACAATTTAGTTCTTAATGCAAAGAAAACTAAATGTGTTATTTACTCTGCCAAATGTAGTACATTCTTTGGATAATTATATTGAACTAAATAATGAAAAATTAGAGTTTACTACCAGCACAGTTTTTTGGGGATTACTCTTGACTCAAAGCTCCAATGGGGCCCTCATATTACATCATTGTCGGGAGATTAAGTTCGGCTGCCTACGCGGTACGTAAAATTAGAGAAATCACGGATGTTGCAACAGCACGACTTGTTTACTTTAGTTATTTTCACAGCATTATGTCCTATGGAATTTGCTGTGGGGTCGCGCCGCAGATATTGAAACAATTTTTGTTCTTCAAAAAAGGGCCATTAGAGCAATTTATAAACTTTGTAGTCGTGACTCCCTAAGGGAACTGTTTAAAGAAATTAATATAATGACGGTACCATGTCAATATATTTATGAAAACATTATGTATATCAGGAAGAACATAAATAATTTTACTAGAAATTATGACAGGCATAACCGCAATACTAGGAGTAAAAATAAAATAGATCAACCTAAGTATAGACTAGCTAAAGTTAGGACTTCATTTGAAGGTCTAAGTATACGATACTATAACAAAATACCGGAAGATATATTAAGTTTATCAGAAACTAAATTTAAATCTGTGATTAAGAAAACATTATGTTATAAAGCCTATTACAAGTTAGATGATTACATTAATGACAAAGAGGCATGGACCTCTGAAGTTCCAGCTCAGCACAAGAAACATGCACGCATTGTTAATACCAAATCGGGACGTGCATGGAATTTACAATTGACATAATAATAATTGTATAATTTTAATTTTTACGCTTAGGTATCTTAATTTTATTTGACATTCTATTTTGTTAACGTAGGTATATTGATTTTATTTTTATTTGTATTACTCCTTAATTCTTGACATGTATTTTTTACATTTACTGTAAATCGACTTTTTTTTCTATGACATTTTGGTGCTCAATTGTTTAAAGTAGGTATATTGTTATTTTAAAGACGAAACAGTTAGAATTATCTACTGTAATTTTTATTTTTATTTTGTTGAGCCCTTTTGGCTATTAATATTAATTTATTTTCTAACTTAGCTAGGTAGCATAGGGCCAAAAATATTGTGAATTTTAGAATAGGTGCACTTCTGGGCAGGTTTTGGGGTTTTCCTGTCCAGGGGTCCGCTAACTATACACATGTAACACCTTTGTTGTTTTAAATATTGACTTAGTGATTATTTCCATTTACTTGTCATTCATTGAAGCATAAAGACACATGCTGTGTGGTTAGCCTGGCCAGCCCCGAGGCAGTGCCTTTATTTTATTTTTTTATCCTGCCTGAACCGCGTTTAGAGTAGGAACACAAATTTTTATAAAAGAGAAAATTTTGCACTACAAATTTTCCTTTAAGTTTGATTTAGAATGTGACTTTCTTAAAGTGAATTTTGTAATTCCTACTAAGAAATAAATGCTTTGAGTTTGAGTTTGAGTTTTTAAAACTGAATAACTTTCCCCAGGAACATGGGTCGAAATATGAAAAAAATATTTGGACCTCCCATACAAAATGAACTCAATTTATATGGGAGATTTATTGGTTGTTTTGTAACATGTATAATGATGATAAAATGTTGTTTCCATTCTTCTCCATTGTTGTTGTATTTAACATTAGATCAATGGTTGAATTTGTCTCTAATCTTGGTTCAGAATCCAAAAACAACTACTAGGGGCTGAAGTAGTCTACTAAATGAAAAGTTCCACTGTCACTAGTGCGTGATACCTAGACAGTACTATTACTTATTCTGTAGTGATAGCAAGCTAAAACAGAGCTGCAGTGGGGACTTGGGGCAGATTTTGTTATGAATAATTTTTCCGCTTCTTCACACAATATTGACACTACTATTCTTCATAGTTCTCGTCCATCTTGTAAAGTAAAGTAAGGTGGTCCATTATATTCTTGGAAAAAGTATAGATTCGAATCTCAAAAAAATCCGCGCCGAGCTACGCCGCACAGTGCAGTTGCAGAGACGTTTAGTGCAGTTTTATTTTATTTATACAAATCAGGACAAGAAATCTTTAAATTGCCGCGCTACAACACTAAACAACAACGCAGTTTCACGTTCAAAATGGGATATCTACTTTCCATTATCCATTATAGCCATAGCATACTTTTGCTTGTAACGAAGCATCTTATCCTAAAATGTATTAGGCTCAAATCCATCAATATGTGAATAAATAGTAGGTAGTGGCTGTGGTCGTAGGTGACAAACAAACATGCAAACAAATGAAACAGAGAATAATCCCTGAATATCTATTTTTTACCAAAAGGTGACTACACTTATTTTTATGGCAACCCTAAAAGTCAGTTTGTGGCTTCATTTTCTGCGGGTGAGGTGTGAGGTGTATTTTTTAGATTATTTTGATATCGATAACAATTCTACAATGCTTGAATAGTGTTAAAATCTGGAAAGTGCTCAACTATGTGTCGTGATAGTGATTTAACAAGTTATAGTTTGTTTGAAGTGTAGTGTCCAACATGTTTCGATGTATACCATTGTTCAAATGTAATCGCCAAGTGGAATGTGTGGACAAACGGCATTGCTCGTTGCCAACGGTACCTGAGGAGATATTGCGATACTCCAGGAGTTTGGAGGAGTTGTTTTTGGATGCCAATCATATTCGGGACCTGCCGAAGGTGAGTTTGCTACCTGGCAACAGGTTTGATGCTCCTTCGTGGGCGTTCACCTTATCACTACGTGGATGGAGTAAATAACATCAATGGAACTCGCTTATGTTGTCATTTCGATAGAGTTGCTGCTGCCGCTGCGATTAACCGATATAGATAAACTACTTTTTAGTTCAAACAAATTCTCTATAACTTCAAACAGTTTTTATAACAATAATTTTATCATAAAAACGTAATTATGCTCGCGATAGGAATTCTACACGTAATTTGCTATGGATAATAACACTACGATTTGAATGGCATGTTGATAGTAAAGGTGGGTTCCTGATAAAAACTTGTACTGAAGAATGTAACCTTGTTGTACCTACTAACAGTATAGCTACACAAAATATTAGCAATGAATAATTTTATTGATATTTATTGTCTCATTTTAGTTTTGGGCTAGCTTTTTATACAAATTAAAAACCTCAATATTCCGTTACCTGGGATCTGAGTAATTATTTACTAGTACAGTCTCTACTGTTACGTCGTGAACAATTCAAAATAAAATTATAAGATTCAATTATTTTAGACTCACATTTTACAGCAATAATTGTTACCATAGTCTAATAAAACATGGTCTTTCCTTCCCAGAGAAACACAAGTCTACGTCACTTAGTATTGCCACTTTATTTCAATAAAATATGTTATGGGGTAAATTCAATCTCAGAACAATGGGTTAAAACATTTCTTAATAATTTTATAATATTTCGATTTACATGTGTATTAACTTTAACTTTACAGCAACACTTAAATTTTATTTATTAGTTAACAGTATCTTATATGATTTACAAAAAACATCATAAGAGTGCGTAATTCTGGTAACCCACAAGCATGATGACGTTGTCTTGTGTTGGTCACGTGGTTCACGAGTCTCGGAAAAAAATACCAGGCGGAGTATCTTATTATACCATGATTGTTACTTTTCTAGATGCACCTACATTTATTGAATCATACAACATAGTTTTTGCTCAGCTAGTCGGTATCAAATCACATGAAAACCAAAACCTTAAAAAAAGAGTTGTTCATGATTTGGCATAAGAGACTGTGTACAACTTAAATGCTGTATGGTTCTTAATAGGTCCTTTTTTTCTGGGACAGTTGCAACATAATTAGAAAAATGCTGCTTTACTTGTTAATGAATTTGTAGTGCAATTTAAAATGGCAACTTCAATAAAGTTCTAGCGTAAAGTCATCTTACATATCAGTTAATGCATATTCCTGCTAATAAATGATTACAAATACAGCAGAATAGACTTATAAAACTATAAAAGTTTGTCTGTAGAAGCATTGGTCTACTCAGTTTGAAATAAGTCTTCCCTACCCTACTATTCTGGATATCAACATATGATTCAAGCAGGGGTAATTGCCATATAAAATAATAATAAATAAATAAAAATGCTTTATTTTAGTCTTGAAAATCAATAGGTACAAAATATAATATAATAATGATGGATGACTCCACTATCATATCCATTAATGTAATGCTTTACACAAATTGCAAGGGCTTACTCACTAAATGAACATTAGCCTAAGTATTTATTCCATTAAGGCTTAACATTTCAAAAAGAAAAATTCAAATACTACTAATATAATAATACTTGTTACCAACCTAGGTACTTCTAAAAGTAGGTAAGCATTTTGTATGACTCAGTTGTATGTTATTAATGCAAGAGGAAAATGTCAGGACAGAATACAATACAGATGAACTTGCTACTGTCCTCCTATTGTTTAAATTTTTATAAACATCTTAAGTATGTAAATGATTCACTTGTATCAAAATATTTATTGGTTAACTTATTTTAAAATAATTAACAAATTAATAATAATATGAATCCATTAAATATAATTAACAAAGTAAAATGAATATACATATTCCCACATTACTTGTAAACTTCTGCACCAATCTTGAAAGTTCTTTTACCATTTCCATGCTACATTTACCTCTGAGTAACACCGGCTTCTTAATGCAGTAAAACACTTACATATACCCATGGAAAATAGCCCATCTTAAAAAGTTGCTAGCTGTACTGCTAGGAACTTAAAATTTTTGGCTAGTTATTTGTTTACTTCCAAACCCAATTTTGTACAAAACATAATCTGACCTTTATCTTTATCTTTTGTTACAGAATTTCTTCAGACTACACCGGCTTAGGAGATTAGGTCTTAGTGATAATGAAATTCACAAACTCCCACCGGACATTCAGAATTTTGAAAACTTAGTAGAACTAGATGTATCTCGAAATGGTAAGTCTTAGTTTAAGATATTAATTTTTCTGAACTTAATTTTTTTTGCAGCTACGGAAAATTGCCTGCCATTTTGCAAAGATATGCAATAGGATAATTACCTACGTAATTTTTTATTTTATTACGAACAATAATTTTAATTCGTTTTCATACACATTTAAAATATGAATAGAGATAGGATACTTTTGATGTTTCATGGTTATCATCACTAAAACAAAGACATACGAAGGTTTAATAACCCATATGTCCTATAGTTTAAAATAGGAAACTGGTTTTACTAGAGTTTTCTATGAACATAACAGAAATGCAAAGTCAATACTTGCGTCTAATTTAAGCTGTTTTTAAACTCTATCTTAACTTTTGCTACTAAATTACCTGACGAGAGTCATTATCATCTGAACAGCACTACTTAATGTCACTTGTTTAGTCATTATAACATCTAATACCACGTTTTACTACGCAATCACTGCACAAACCTGTTTCAAATGCAGTTATTTTAAATTATTCAAATATACGTTTTGCAGTCCGTTAACTGCAAAACGGACGTTTCTGAAAATTTGACGAGCAATATTTTGTTAGTATCGTAAACCTTGGTAATATTAATTTTGGAGTAAACTGTCTGCAATCTCCGTAAGCCGGTAAATCTGGTAAAAAAAAAAGCTGAAAACGACCTTAAATATTGCCAAGAAGGACGACTATCTTTGAGAAAGCTATTCTAACTTGAAAATATGTACTGACTTCGTAAAACCAGTGGACTAGCTTTTGTTTGTACATACCATAGCACAGTACTTTCGCTGTCCGAACTTTAATGAAAGGGTGGCTAATGCTTTTGTGCCGGATCACGGTCTGATCATCAAACCGTGATTTCCTCTGATTTAAATAGCAAGCTAGGGGTATTTGGTTTACTGGCTTCAAAATTCCAAATCTTTCTGCTTACTTTCACAATGTAACTTTTTAATTTCGACCGACAACAGAGTAAGTGCCTAACCGAATTAATCGCGGTCATAAATAATTCATTACATCATAGCGGCTATGAAATTATCGGGGCCGAAAAACCGTAAATACAGGATGCGGCGACCAATATTAGACACGGGCATCAAATAACTCGCCTAAAAGGTCTCGGACCTTATAGAGATATGAATTCGATATTTATATGCGCCTCGCGTAGATTTCCTCCGCCGCATTGCTCCACGTACAAAGCAGGTGCTAAAACATTGTGAATGAAACGAGAAAAACCTCTAGACTGTCTCAGTGACTGTCTTTGTAACTGTACAACAGACAGGAATCCCTATTGTTGTGGAAAACATACCTAAATAGTAAAAAATCTGGGAAAGCGGCTTTAGTTCTTTTGTTGGCGGCCAGATTTAGAGTAAAATAACGGTAAAGCCGGTCGTAAAGACAATTAAGACATGTTTTCCGTTGTGAACTTGTAATGAATTGAGCAATAGTAGGTTAGATTCCTTTCTGTCCGGTTTGGTTCATGGTTTTCTTCTGAAATGGAGCTCTCGTGCCAACCGTTTTTCAGGTAGGATGTTATCGTGGGAAAAAAATGTAGGTAATTTATTTGGTTCTCAAGTTAATGTACCGGCTCAGACTTGATCCATATTTTCTATTAAGAAGTCAAAGTTTGATCAAGTTACGCACATAAAAAACAAAACAGTTCTTTGCCTCATCTCGCTCCACATTGTATTTGGTAGTGAATAGTGATACGATACGTGTCAATAACAGTCATTTGATATTTGATATCTAGAGATACTTATTGATATAGATCCCACTTTGTCTGTGGCCCCAAACAACCCAACCAGAACTGATTGAGATTGAGGGAGAAAGTAATTGACGAATCTACTCCACGTCAAGCACATTAATGAAGTCTGATTGTGGTTAAATGATTTATTTGGATCTCTTTATTGAGCGATATTACTAGAAATAGCATCGTCACAATTCTACGCGTGACTGTCGTAAAAAACGACTAAGGAATAAAATCATCCAGGGAATGGCCAGTAGCGTTCCCTTGGACTGCAACATCTTGGACTGCGCTAGCCAATCCGCACCGGCCAAGCGTGGTGACTATGTTGGCAATACACGATACACCATGATACCTACCTAATACCTAAGGAGCAAATCTCCGTAAAGATATGGGGTGATGCTATTCTAAGCCAGCACCACACGGCGTCACTTGTCACATAGCTGCAACGACCTGGAGGCTATGCGTCAAGCGGCACGTCAGTCATATGGCAATTTGCTTGCGTGAGGTTTCCTTTCGTCGACCGCCGCAAATCTTCGCAAAGATATGGGGTGGTGCTATTCTAAGCCGGCATTACACGGCATCACATACTTACCTTTACTTAACTTGTCAGATAGCTGCAGCATATCGGCCTTGACTAGGCGTCACCGCCGGCACGTCAGTCGCATGGCAATTTGCTTGCGTGAGGTTTCCGTCGACCTCGCGTTGCAAATCTCCGCAAATATCTGGGGTGATCACTGATCGATCACAGATACTCCTTGCTTAGTGTGTCTGTCGGGGTGATAGTATTCTAAGCCGGCACTACACGGCATCACGAACTTCTAAATAACTTGTCACATAGCTGCAGCAAACGACCTTGAGGCTAGGCGTCATAATTATCACCGAAGGCACGTCAGTCGCACGGCAATTTGCTTGCGTGAGGTTTCCGTCGACCTCGCGGCGCAAATCTCCGCTTAGGTTTCCGCGTTGCCGGCTCAGCATTGCATTGCACATTATTGTCAGTACTAGGTTGTAAACATGCGTATGCAAACACGTACTATCACCCGTAGTAAATACCTACACGAATGTGTCGGACAGATAAATGTTACGTTCTGTACACAAAATTCTATTCTTCTGCAGAAGCCAATGCGATTGTCTGATTTATTGTGTAGGTAATTAATTACATCTATATTAAAGTGAAAACTAAATCAGCGGAGAGCAAAGAAACCGGTAGTCGTTTTAATATTACATGCCTACTAGGTATTTTAAAAGTTACTAGATATCTAGATAGAATAGAATAGTAACGTTGATAAATAGACACACTTTATTGCTTACAAACAATACAAAACATTAAACACCTAAAATAAATCTTAGAGCTAAAGTAAGCATAGGCGGCCTTATCGCTTGCAACGATCTCTTCCAGGCAACCTTTACCTTAAAATAAACAGAAGACATAGATATTCTATACTATGTAGAGTTACAGAATTCGCAGTTACATCAAATATTAGATCTTCATGAAAATGAATAAATTTCTTTATAGTAGTAGGTATAACACGCTTGTAATTATTATTTACGATGTGTTAGTTCATGATCGGATAAGGTCAGAATGGCTAAATTACTGAACTTGGTTCAAATCACGCCATCAATAGCTGATAATTGCCAGCAGGCCTGTAATTTCTGTTTCAAACTCCATATTAGTTCGCTTTCGTAACACGACATGCGCTCAACTAGAGCAGAATATTATTAGTACCTACGTTTAGAAGTTTATAGGTATTTCAAGGTTAATCTTATTTGATTTTTACCACTACTCATTATGAAAATCGAATACTTAGCCTAAATAGCTTTTCTCTCTATTTGTTGTGTACTTCGCTCGTCTCACTGCAAGAAACATAGTCAAAAAATATGTAATAGCAAACGCACACTTAAAAACTTAATTACTACGCATTTTTGCGTGCACTATAATATTTTTTACTTTATGTTTTTGTTTCGCATTGGGCAAACCAGACAAGAGTTGGTAATTATGCGAGATAACATAATGCAATGAACGAGCGCACACAATAATCTGCGCCTGTTCAGCGGCGTATTGTCAGGAAATTGCATACTGTTTTCATTCAAAACGGTCCATTATTCACGGTAATAGACTTTGATAATGCTCTATTATTCTACGCCTTCCGTCTTCTGTTGAACAGATTGAAAATTTGCCGCGAGCGCGGTGCGCTGGACTTGTTATATCTGAACAAGGGATGCCTGCTATCGACATGAAATAGTTTCAAAGTTACCTACTGAATGTAGACGTAAGGGACGGTGTGAAAATTTAAAGGCATGATCACACCATAAATCTGAACAGCTTTTTGTATGAGGATTATGTAATTAAACAAGAAAAGCTCTCGTAAAAAATTCTGATCAGCTGACTGCCTTTCAGAGAGAACTCCAATTTGTACTATTTTTGGAAAATTTGCAAAATTTACCACAGCTTTTTTGATTTGAACCTGCGTCTTTTGCGACTCCGTTTTCACTACTTAGGCTCTATAGTCTGCAAACTTATCGGTACACCATCGTGTGTGCCATCGCTTTTCCTCCAAAACATGGAATTTTCTTTAATAGAAAAAGTTTTATAAAATCAAATTTGCCTTGTCACTTCCGGTCTATCTATTGTAGACAGTTAATTGATAAAAGCTTAATTAATGAACATTCTAATTGTTGAGTCGAGATAGCTTTTCACCTCTTTATCAGCAATTTAAAACAATCTTACCTATAAATCTTTTTTAAGACGGAAATCTGTTATTCCGCTTTCAAAGGGTAGATACATTATGGAAATCTAATTTTAGCCGCCATTAAATCGCTACCAAGTTTATGCAGCTTTGATTTCCTGACTTACCCGTTAGCCCCGCCCGTTATCTGCTCTATCTATTCCCGTTTGCATAAAATTACTAACGTTGTAGTGAATTCATAGTTTTCAAGGCTATATTAAATAGTGTTTAGTTTTGCAGCGCTGCGCTGTGGGTACCGTTTTAATGTCCACAGTGAGCCCAAAGGCTTGGCCTAAGTTATAAAGTAGGTACCATAAGGAACAAAGAACACACCGTTGAATATTGTACGTAGGCCGGTAATACTAATTTACATATTTTTTGTGTGGAGGCCTTAGTAGAGTACAGAGTTTTATCTACATCTAGGTTTGATCATTGCATCGTCTGATTTAAATGGAGTGAAAATGAACATTGCAACGTCTGATTTAAATGTGGTGCTCAAGCTCAAGATCTCACCCTTCGCATTTAAGAGACTTAAATGTACTAGTTTTTTCATACAAGTGAGGAGCTTAGGAACAAAAAGTGTTTTGAAACATTGTGAAATTTACCTTGCCTTAGAAACAATTAGGTATTATTTCATAGGCGCACCACTGAAAAAAATTTCACCTTTTGTACCTAAGCTCCTCAAGTACTAAGAATAACCAGTAAATATTTATCCGTTTATGGGTAGGTTTTTCTGCTGGTGATAGTACGTTATATTGACTATTCTTTGATAGTACCCACATAAATTAGCAATAACCGCAAATCTCTGTGAAGCCTTTGACGGCTGTGGCGCGATCGACGGCCAACCTCTTTGACTTGAGGTAATATTGTGCAGATTGCGGCATTGGGTAATCAACCCTTTATACCCTTACATATTAACAAACTTTCTGACTTTGCTCATAGCTTTGCCAATTTACATGTAAGCAATCTGGAAACTTATTTGTAACTTGGAACTACAGCCACGGAGTCGATTATATGAAAAAAAAACTGTAGTGACTAAAATTATCGCAAGGCAAGCTCAAGCCAGATTGTTCTAACCACCATAATTGGCACGATAAAGAAAGTACCACGTGAAACTACAAAACGAGCTAACAAATGGATAAAACAGTGTAAAACGGAACGTAAATAAAGCCGAAAGCTAAAACAAGTTCAATCCGAGTTTATCCGACCAACTGTTGCTATGCGGTGCCGTATCCGCTACGTTGTACCGCAAAGAATATACCGCTATAATGAGGTCGCATGCATTTCAGAATTCAGACCTTATTGTACGATGTGACCTGATAGTGTACGTACACTAGTTCCGGCAAACTTTTCTCTCGCGACTTGCATGTAAGTACTTATAAGGTATAAAAAAATTACTGCACATATTTTAAGGGATGGATCAGCCCATGAAACTGAACGAACACCTTTCTCAAAGGTCAACATAAAAAAAAATTTGATCTCCCATACAAAATGTATTGAAATTTATTTTGTTCACATTTTGACATTATGTGCCTTGGGGAGAATTGTTCAGTTCTAGGTACAGGCTGATTTACTCCTTATATTATTTTGCAGTTTTTTACATCCTGTATTGTAAAATGATAGCATAGTTTGAACGCGATTTACTTTCGGTACATTATTCTCGTCGACATTGCAAAACTCAAACGTAACTTTCACTATAAACTGCTATGCCTGTCGTTACTAGACTAATATTAAACTATCAAATTGACCCGTCATTGTCGAAAATTTCCGGGTCAAAAACAGCGAGTCAGCGTCTCTAGGGGCTGAACTCTTAGAGTACATAGTAAGCTATAGAGTGCGCCTTACTGGGTATGAACGGTTTCCACAAGTGCGAACACAATCTCAATACAATTCAAATAATTATTTGTGCAACATTGGTTATATAAGATCTCTCTGTACATGACAACACTATGAGACATCTATATTTCTCCTACATTTGGCGTAGCCGTAGGTATCTATCGAAGTATCGCTTACGCTTGGCGGTATATACGGCGCGAGGCGATATGCACATACACTCTCTAACTTGCTTATGTACCTATACTCTAAGGGCCCAATTTAATTTACTTGCGTATTTCAGCCTTTCATTTATTTGTTTGCTTTCGTCTTGTAATATTAGCCATCCCTGGTGGATTGCCTCTGAAATAAGCTTCTTTGTTTATAAATGCAAGTAGGGTTGGCCGAATGTTGTGGTGAATAATTTATCCTTGAAAGTGAAAGCCTTGAGAACTCTCTCATGCGATTAAATATGGGTCAGGTTATTTTGGGCCACCTCTTTTAGAGCGAGTTTATTTATATTGTTTGCAGCTTAAGAGTAAAATTGAAGTATCATAGCTTCACAATCAAATTTCACTAGAGATTTATTTTCATTTTTCCTACTTTTCCGGTGTAAGCTGCCCAACCCCCGGCCTTTCGCTTCATTAAGTAATTTGACGAGGGTCCTCTTTTACAATATTGTAATTTAATATTGAAACACTCAAGCGATATTATTTTTGTCTTTCGCGCAACTTTTCGTTGTAAAGCATATTATAAAACATATCCACGAATTTTATAACCATTAGTACTGGTTATATTTGATAAATGTAACAATTTTAGTACATTTTTTACAATATGAACACCCATATTAAGCTGTTGTAGTAAAATTTTGCCGAGATACTACCTAAGCTCCAAGCACGCCTAAATAAACCTGTCGAATAAGACCTTCGGACCGCTTTACATGGGGCTTTCCTGTACAGCATATCTTGCCAATCTATGCTTTCTATCTGTCAGTTCCAGACTAGTACGAAAGTGTGTACTTTTAAAGTAAAGAATTCCTTCAGACGTATTATGTCACGGTTTACGAGTCCGCTGGCAGCGACCCGTGCAGATGTACTAGACTTCCTGTTAACTTAGCAACCATCAAATCATATACTGAATTACAGATGCATACAGTTAGCCGGTCTAAATATAAAACAATGCCGCCGGCAAAACTTTGCGATATAGTTCGCAGTTCGCGTAAATTATGCGCATAATTACTGGGGCTTCCATTGAAAAAACACTGCCAGATGCAAGAGTTGCTCGCGCGCATTCTCGGAGGGTGGTCACGCACAACTTTAGAATATACGTTCGAAATTCACTCGCGGTAAAATATCTACCTATTAAAAATGCAGTGTAAAATCTGCAAAAAAACTGTAGTGAAGCAGTCTGATGACGCTTTCACGTGTCAGGGTACCTGCGGGCGTACTTTCCACGTAGCATGCCTGCTTGACGCGGAAGAAAGTGCCAGTTCTGGAGTGGAACGTGTAAACAACGTGTGGAGAATAAGAAAGACAAACCTACGAAGGTGGACCTAGCTAATCTTGAAGCTACAATCAAAGAACTTAACGAGAAGCTGGAGATAGTACGTGGCATCGAGCGTAATACGGCATTCTACTCAGAAAAATATGAAGAACTACTTAAATGTCACAAAGAGGTGCTCGATCAGCTGAAGGATAATAGCAACAAGCTGAAGTCTTCCAAAATCGGTGTACACAACTAGAAACACTAATTGGGTAGCTTGAAACACGGGTCTGAGTGCTAGAGCATGCGTTGCGAAACAAAAACCTGGAGATAGTCGGAGTGCAGCAAAATCCAGATGAAAATCTGATGGAAGTAGCTAACACGATCGCACAAAATTAGAAGTGGGTACTACAGCAATAGAGCGCGCCTGGCGCCTGCGTAGCAACAACAAGCCGGACGACAATAAGCGCCTGAGAAAACCCGACAGTTCAATAATAGTGAGATTTCGCACAGAAGCTGCCAGGGATGAATGGCTAGGGAAACGGAAGAACGTGACTAATAATGCGGATGTACTTCGTAACGGAGATCAGAATTTGCGCATATTTATTAATGAGGACTTAACGAAATACAACAGGGATTTGCTATGGCAAGCCAAGCAAAAGAAGAATGAGAACCTTCTCAAGTATGTGTGGGTGAAGAACGGGCGCATACTATGCAAGAAAGGTGATGAGTCACGCACCAAGGTACTCTACTGCACAGCTGATTTAAACTCCTATTTAAACCAGTGTGTCGCGGGAGCAGGGAACCCGGCCAGTTAGATAGCTCGACCTATCACATCGCTTTATTACCAAGCAATGCTGAATACCTAAAGTTTGTAAGCATTATTAATGGACCCCAAGAAAAGTACACCACTATACAACAATATAACTAACTGGCTAACTAATATTACTAACTCTTCGGACCTAGTATTGTTGCATATTAATATTAGATCTATCAGGAAATATTTCGCAGAACTGATATGTCTTATAAACAATAGCAAAATTGACGTGCTAGTGCTAACGGATGTTGACATACATGATGACACCGTGAGTTGCTTCCAAATACCTAACTTTGAAATGCATACAAGCCTAAGGCCTACGCAAAGATGCGGGGGCATAATTGTGTATATTTCTAGTGCATTATCGTTCCGTCGCACTGCTAATGTACCTACAAGAGTCACCGAATCACTGAGCGGCGTGATAAAAACATCGTCTAGTGAGTTATACCTACACGCGCTGTATAGACCGCCGAGTACGGACCCCCAGCTGTTTCTATCAGACCTACGAGACATCTTACGGCAGCCGGTAGTATGCGACGCACGAGTCGACGCAATTATTGTCGGAGATATGAACCTAGATACAATGCTCAGCGGAAGCAAACATGTGATAGATTACGAGTCTATATTGGGGAGTTGTGGATTTCAATCGTATATACATGGGTACACGCGCGAGGAATTTAGGGAAAATGTGATATCGCAAACTTGTATTGACCATATCCATGTGAGAAGTGCAAAGTGTAATGTAAGCTCCGGCATAATAACGCATAAACTTGCAGATCATTATCCTGTAGGTATTATAATCGGCAACTCGTCTGTAAGTAGAAACTTATATAAAACTTTGTGGGTGTTAGATAATAAGCGAGTGTGTGAGCAGCTTTAGGTATTGATTGGTCGAAGCTACTGCAATTACAATGTCCCATTGAAATATATGATAGTATTCTCAAAACTTTCCAAAGCATTTATTCTCGTAATAGAAAACAGTTAACCGTAAAAATTGATTCTCGAGCTAACTGTGATTGGATTAATAAGAAGGTTAAGGACATGATAATCCATAAAGATAGATTGTTCAAAAGATGGAAAAGTGAACCTAATAATAATATTTTTAGAATTGAGTATAATAGGTGGCGGAATAAGACTCAGAAATTAATTAATAAAACTAGAAATAAATCTCAAAGAAAGGACTTAGAATTGGCAGGTTATGATTCTAGGAAGGTATGGAGTACTATGAATAAATGGCTTGGAAAAGAAAATAGGAGTTTGGACGATGTAATCTTAAAAAATATGGGGGCAGCAATGAGTTGCCAGGCAATTTGTAACCAGTTTGCAAGTACTTACTCAAATGAAGTAGATAAAATCAAACACAAGTGTAATATTAGCCTTATATCACGGGACTCCTACACTATTGAGCAGGAGAAGACTATGCGGATAAAAACAGTAACATCGCAAGTAGTAAAAAAAATTATTGGATCTTTTAACTGTAATAAATCACCTGGATGGGACACTATTAGAATGAGTGACATTAAAGTTTTAAAAGAGAAGATTAGTCCGGTTTTAGCTAAATTTATCAATTTATCGGTACAGCAAGGAAAGTATCCGGATAGTCTTAAAATGTCTATAGTACGACCTATTTACAAGGGCGGAAAAGTTGATGACCCGGGAAATTATAGGCCGATATCTATCTTGTCATCTATTAACCAAATAACGGAAAAGGCCATTGTAGGACAAGTCACTGATTATTTAGAAAATAATCGCATTATAACTAGCGCGCAGTTTGGTTTCCAACGGGGTAAAGGTACGGACACATTGTTGGCAAAGTTTAGCAACGACATAAATGTAAGTTTAAATAAAAGGCATCATGTTCTTCTCTTATTTATAGATTTTCGGAAAGCTTTCGATACGTTAGACCATAGTACGCTTTAAGCTCCTTGCACAGCAGTGGGTTATCTGAAACTTACTAAAATGGTTTGAAAATTACTTATACAATAGGAAATTTGTAGTAAAGTGAACGACACATTTAGTTCTCCGCAAAATGTTAAATATGGGGTAGCGCAGGGTTCGGTAAGTGGACCAATGTGCTACATCCTGAATGTAAATAGTATGCCTAACGTAATTATAAACTGTAAATGTTATATGTTTGCCGACGATACTTGCATAATGAGCTCTGGTAAGGATGTTCGTTCATTATTTAATAATGTTCAACTTGACTTTAATAACTTAAGCAAGTGGGCGCACGATAACGGCATCGTTCTAAACATCAATAAGACGAAATGTATGCTCCTAAGCTCAAACCAAAATAAAAAGAACCGCCCTACTGAGAAATTTACTATCATAGGTCATTCATTTGATTGTTTTCATGGGAGCGCGGTGTGTACCTGCCCCGCCATAGAACAGGTTACTACCTACAAGTACGTCGGGCTGACGGTAGACGAGCGCTTTGGGTGGGGAGCTCATATCGAAATAGTAGGCACGAGACTGAGGCAGATCCTAGGTAGATTTAAATTACTGTCGCATAAGGCGTCGAGAGGAATAATGCTGATCGTTTACCATGCATTAGTTGAATCCATCATTAACTATGGAGTTGGTGCTTATGGAGCAACATATACTTCCTACCTAAATAACATTAAAAAATTGCAAATACGTTTTTTGAAACTGCTCGCGGACAAAAGAATGCGGAAAGAGTGTAAACTTGTTAATAACTATGAAGCCTTGTTCAAGCGGTTCAAAATTATTCCAATGGACAAGAAGTATATGTTGTACCATGCACTACAGCAATATTCGAATGATGAGTTCAAAACCCCCCGACAGAATCTTCGTAACACAAGACTTGCGATGCAGTATTTACTCGAGCGGCCCAGGGTTAAGAATGTGTATGGTAGGCGATCGGCAGATTACCTGGTTGCTACTATTTTCAACTCTTTGCCTAATGAGCTTAAATGTATTGCTGGTTCTAGAAAAATAATTAAAAATAGATTAAGTACTTTTATTCTAGAGGGACTGTGTGTTCCACCACAAATACAGTACGAGTAAAGTGTTGTAATCATTAGCTTAGTTATGTTTGATTATAGTTTATGTAATAAAATAATTAGTTAAGATTAAGTTTTTGAGATGTGTGTAGCAGCTCGGGTCTCCCGTTAAACTTCTACGAAGTTTGGGAGAAATTATCTAACTAAGAATTTGTAAAACTTTTTCTTCTTAAATAAATGTATTAAAAAAAAAAAAACGTACGTGTACTATGTCAGTCATTACGTACTTTTCACGGTTGGTTACACGCCTTGTGCGTGCGAAAACATTTCTTAAGGTTTCCCTTCAAACCCTTCTGCTGTCTACTTAATAGTGTCGTGCCAAATTGAATTGTACGGTATTTGTCTTGGGAAATTAAGTAAATTGAAAGCCATTACAGAGTCTTGTTTAACCGAAACCCCGATAAAGTTTGCCGTGAGCCAACGTTTATAGTGCCATTGTTCTCTTCGTTCGTTCTAATTCCATTTGCTTACCTCAAAATGTTATTTCTCACCGGTCTCGGTTAGGGCTGCTCCTGGGTGGATAAAGCTTAAAAGTCTTTATGTTTATCGAACGCTACCTTCTCCAAGTAATTTAAACGGATCTCGTCCATTATGTTGTTTGACGAAAGCTAATCGTGCGTACGGATCCTAAATTGTATGCTTTTGCGTAAAGCTGGAGTGATTGCACTGTGATATCATTAAAGTTCCTTCTATTCTTCTATTAGTTGTATCTGAAATAATTGGTACGCGTACCTATTTTTCTCGTTCTAAAATGCATTACAGTCTTGACACCCAAAAGTCTGGATTACCAAAAAGTCCTTAATTTTTTGTTCTGTCAACCCTATTCCCTCTTATCGTGTCTCGGAATGTCTGCCTTGCGATGTCTAGTAGACACGTAACTCTTCCTGTAATCTTACGGAATACGGAATGATAGCGGGCCGGATTGATAAAATCCCTTTTGCGATAAGCAAGTGCATTCCAGATAAGAAGTTTTAGCTGGCAGATAGCTGATAGTAATGGGGGATTTAAATACGTTTTGATTATAAAACTTGAGCCTTCATTTGGTTACTTCAGGTGCGGTCATGGGGTTTTATTTTATGAGGGCTGCCGTTTGGAGGGTACAATATCCTTTGATTAAGTCTATCATACCGCTTTACTTAATTTCAACATTGGGTAGTTATGTTGTGATTCGCGAAATTAATTCGAAACCTTTCTCGGGAATCTGAGCTCGGGTTTAATGTGCAAAACATTATGGTTTCAAGGGATCCGAAATATCGGGCTTAATATCGTTGAGTTATCGATGAAATTTATGCTATGCATATTTAATGTATATCAATATTTAATCGTTGATTTAATCCAATAAAAATATCGCCTAATGCTTATCGACGAGTCGAGACGACGCAAAAAAAGCTCGAACTTTTATCAGAGTTCAAGATTACCAATCCAAATCTGCCTCTACAAAAACAGATTTGAGAGCTGGCTTTGATTTGTTTGCCGGCGAGTTTATCTCGATATCTAACCTTTGCCTTCACATTTGTGTTTGACATCTGTGAGGCAAGGTTAGCGAAGAGTTCGTCTGGGTGGTTGAACCTGCCTATTGTCAGCCCACTCCCACGCTCCGCCTCTAAAAGCTTTCCCTGTAAATGGTGATGTTCGGATTTGGCATCGAGTGTGATGCAATGGAACACAAAAAATGCTTTTAAAAATAGATCATTTATCATGGTCCTCAGTCTGCAGTAAAAACTTGGACTACTTGTTGTGAGGACCTCTAATTTTGTTCAGTTCAAAGAGCCAGCGTGCTACGTTTTGAGGTCATTGGACGCTTCTTGTATCTTATTTATAACGTGACGATGTCTCTCCGCAACTCAATACCATATTTGAAATTTCTTTTAAAATTCTCAAACCAAACTCGTCGAGTTTTGCCTTTTGCTGCCGCCGCCGATGTCTAAAATTCTTCAAGATTCTTCCATTCTTGTGTAAAAGTTAGACGATAAAGCTTCTGAGCACAAAATGTATATTTTATAACTTGTATTCTAATAAACTTAAAACAAAGTCATTATAAGAATACCGTATAACGAGGCCTTTGAACTTTGAAAATTAAACAGACATTAGGCGCGTTTTAACAAGCTATTAGAAAGATAACTGAACACATTGCTTAGCCAGCGCTTGATACTATCTTGAGCATATTCCCACCCATTTATTTCACTACTTATCTCTGTAGCATAACTATAGGTAGTTTACCAAAGACCAAAGCATTTTAATAAGAGAAATGCCCTCAGGTTGCTACAAGACACAAAGTTGCCATCGCAGTAAAAGAAACTAATATTTAAATTGCTCTTCTATGTAGTAATTATATTTCGTCGCTCTGTTCTTCAGATATAATTCTAGTTAACCATGTAGTTTCTTCAAGCTACTGGCATTCATCGCACTTTTAGAGAAAATCGATTAAATCGATCGATTTCACTTTTTTTTTTTGTCTATGGCCACCCTTTCCTGTCGCCTGACAGATGGCCAAGTACTCATTCTTTAACTTGCGCGGCATGATTCGCACGTTTTTTACAAAAACGTAAAATAATTGATAACTTCAGTGTTTAATGATGGGAAAACTAGTTATTTCCTACTTAAATTCAGTGATACACCGGGTGAGTGATTTTATGGTTTTTATGTGTCTTGATGTGATTGATTGACTGAGGTGATTTTCACCTGATGCACCATTTTTCCTTGACGGTGGGTCTACGACTCAATCCGCTGGAAAACCACACCATTTTTCCTTGATGGTCTCAAACCACTGGAAAGCCTGGAGGTTGACCGCGCGTCATCACGATGGCATTTTTGCATAGCAAAACATACGGTTCAAACTGGATCTATGTTATAGGTGTGCAATATATTCGCATAGGGCTTGCCCAAGCGATATATAACGTCTGGAGGTTATGCCGCGAGCTAACACGAAGACAAATGTTATGTAATACAAATGGTTGCTGTCAATCTTTATTTCGTTGGTAATCGACCCCAGTCTTCCACGAAATACATCTTAGCCTAAACGATGCCCAAAAGTCATCAGTAACGTCTTGAGTTTATACCTTGACAAAATTTTATAACAATATCTAATAAGTACCCGCTACCGATTTAAATAATCAAACAATTATTGGACACAACAGTACACAGCTCGACATAGACCTCTCTTTGTCTTATGATCTGTTTTTCACACGAACGTGTCACACCCAATGTATTCCTAAAAGTATATATAAAATTTCTACTTAGAAATAGATATGTTGACTGTTATTTGGTCGTTACTCGAACCACTAGACTATGTCACAAAGCTTACTAGCAGAAAAACAACTGTTGATTTGTGTCAAGTTATTACGCGAGAGCGTCATAATTTTCACCTATGCGATTCAATTTATTCGCATAAGGTTACTGATAGGGAATACATTTATTTTTCCTCTTATATACGGTACGCGCCCCTTTTTCCTACGAAAAAGAAGTAACTTGAAGGCAATGCCACGAGATAATGATGTACCTACTAAAACATGGCTAAGATTCTACATATCATATCACATCGCCAAGGAATATTTCATTAATTACGTAAATTTTGTATATTATACAAAAACGTATCTATTTGTGAAAAACACTGTTGAAGTCATTGCTGAAACTTGCAACTAATCGCAACAGTGTGCGCAGTTTTTTTATACCATAGTAATACCCTAGCTTTAAATATACCCTTCAAAAATACAAGTAATTAATAATGCCAAATGCATAATATTACACGGGAAAACCAATATAAGTCACATTCTGTAAAAAGAACGCACCAATATTAGATTTACAAATATTTTTTTTTAAATCTACCTTCTTTTCGATTTACATTTTATCGAACCATGGTGCAATTGAGTAGTGAAATGTCAATTAAATTTCACGTACCTATTTGCCTACAGGTGAATTAGAAAAATATATTGGTATACAAATACCGTATTAAATACAACCAAACCAACGCATTGTGCTTACTTAACATATGGAAAAATGTTTTTTATTGTACAAACATAAATGTTTGTACCTTGTATTTATCCTACTTTGGATACCCTGTATTTATAATACTTTTGAAAAACCAATTAACTGGTTGTGTTCTATGCAAGTTTCCCGTTATTCAGCAAGATTTTAGGACGTAAGTTCTTTATAGAAAGAAAAGATTCAAGACAAGATTTTGTTTACTTCTTTCTAGTAGATTTATATTATATTATATCATATAATGATAGACACCTGCTCGCCAAAGCTTACTTCAATACGCTTATGGTCTTACCTTAAAAAATCTTTTACAGTTTTTGATTTTTATTAAATAAAACAATGGATAGAATGATTAGTCGATTTGACAATACCTAACTTACCCAACCATTGGTTGCCCATCCCACCTCCCATAAAAAGGGGGGGGGAGGAGTGTGTACTGACTGCCTGCAGGAATACATGTGTACCTATGTAGGTAGGTCTATACAGGCCAGATTCGTGCAAATATTGCGATTGGTCTATGAAAGTCCATCATACAGAAAGAAACGAAGTAGATAATACCTAAATAATATCCTATTATTGAAAAATACAAATATTTTCCTACTCGGTATGTTATTATTAGTAAGTATAATTAATATAAATTAATTATTACTTACAATGTGATACTTTGATTATTCCATTTCATTTCATAAATTACCACATTACGACAAGAAATATAAAACATTATACTTTGAACACTAATAAATAAACCTATTTTGGGATTCACACTTATTTACCCAAACACATACATTTAACAAAAGCACATACATTAAGTATTCAACTATTCCTTATTAGGAATTGAATATTATGATTTTTTATTTGTAAAAATATGTAACCTCTGTCCTAAGGTTATTTAATTTCAATTCAATTGGAATGTTATGTTACGAACACGTATTGCGAGGTTAAAATTACCAAAATATTTTGGTATTGGGATAAACATATTCTTCAGACAGAATAACTTAAATGACTTATGTCATATAGATAATTTCATGAATATTTCCTACCCTGTCGGTATAAATGAAGGGTTAAAACGAGTTACATTTATATTTTTCTATACTAAACAATAGAAGATAATAAAATTATCTTAATTGGTGAACTATTTACTTCTTTTTTGATCAAACCTATTTAAATATTAGGTGGGATCTAAAATGTTAAATCTTATTAATAACTAGTTTGTTACGTATTTTACAAATACTTTTGAATTATCTCAGGACCTAACAAGGTTGCTGTTAGATCTTATGTGGGTAAAAAAGTTGTTAATTATTTACAGTAATGTAAGGAATACTCAATTAATTCGTTCTACGTAGATCCATACATTATGCGCCACAGTAGACAAAGCGTTTTATTATAAATATTGTATTTCGTTCCAATTTCAATGAAATTACTTACGAAAACAATAATCTTCTAACCAAATGTTAGATTTTACTTGACTTCGTGTAAAAAATGAAAACGAGTAAATCTTTTTTCGCAATGTTTGATAACATTGTTTCAAAATAAGTCGGTACTCCTGAAAATAGTTAAATCTTGTACTTCCGCTTTTCAACCAAGTACAAGTTGTTAAGTGATAAATAAATTTGGTCCTATTCTAGTAGACATTGTTTAAATATTTAACAAGGAAATCAAATTATTTAATTTTATTTTGTCATGATTAGAAATACATGCAGTAACCTAATCAAAACATTATGTTCACCACGTTCACAACAAGAGTATCCTTGCAATTTACAAAAATAAAAAATTACCATAAACATTTTACATTAAAATAGAATATGAAAACTTCAATAGTTCAATATTATTATTATTATGACATACAAAAATAATATTGAGTTTTAGAACCAATAACAATATTGTTAGGAAGAAAATCTGTCTTCCCTCGTTCTGCAGGTACACAAAACTTTAAAATAATAAAATTGTCTGCCTATTAACATTCTGAGTATTTTGAATTGCTTTTTATCAATAAAAGCAATGAGAAAAATATAAGTCATCAAAAATAAAATTAAATTTATTTATTGATTATTATAATAATAAAATACCAAGTGTAACCACATAAACGTAAATTTTTACCGTTTTATTATTAAAAAATAATTAAATCAAGTATAAACACATAAACGTAATTATATTACCGTTTTGACCAAAGTGTTGTTATTATTTGAAAGCAGACATTGATTCTTTAGGACATTAATTCTGAATGTCTGACTTTTGACTGTTTTAGTATTTTATTATTTTATAACCAAAATCCTGCATCATTAATTCGTTTATTTTAAAGTTCTTAAAAAAAAAAAAAAAGCTTTAATAATTTAAATGCTTATTCAAAGACTATTTATTTATTCTATGTACATTGATTACAATTTAAGAATTATAATTCCTGTTTAAAAAATTAAATTGGAAAATTTCGATGCTGTGTGTGTGAGTATACACGAAGTAAGCACAGTTAATTAAGTTCTTATAAAAAATTAATAATTTACGCCTTAATTAACTTTTTTATAGCGATTATTTCCATGATAACGTGAACCATATCAATAATCAAATATTTGTGTAGTTCAAAAATTATCCTACACGTATACGAGTTTACAGGTACACTATAATGTACCATTCAAACCGAACTTGGTGTAGTTTAGCCTGAAAAAGCTTTTGAAGCAAAACATTTTTCAGATGTGTTTATAATCTTTAATAACTTTATATTTAGTTGAGTCAACATCATCATCATCACTGCTGGCTCACAGCGCTCGATGATAATGTGAAGATTATGGTTAATATTTAATTACCAGAAATAGAAAGAAAACTATGTTTTCAGCACCTTTTTATTTCAACGCCTTAGAAATTGCTTGCAAATGTGTAAAGCTTGTATAATTTTTGACATAAGTACAAAAACAACGATAATCAGAACTTTTATCTTAATCGGGGTTTGTGGTAAACCTATTTTAAGTAGTTAACTTAAAAATATGTTTAGAATAAAATAATTTAAAGTGAATGTACCTAATCCCTACACATAATCCAACTTATGTTTAAGGGCTGTCTGTACAACTGACTAATCTTTTCTATTATAATGTGTTGTGAAATACAACACAATATCTCTGAACATCTACATGGTTAACTAGAATTATATCTGAAGAACAGAGCGACGAAATATAATATATGATCAAACGAACTTACCAAGTGAAGTTCGATCGATATTATATGAGTCGCTCTGTTCGAAGGTCCCTCCCACCCAAACCCAGTTGTATAATAGAAAAAGATTAAATCTACTGCTATCTCTAAAGAATGAGTACTTGGCCATCTGTCAGGCGACAGGAAAGGGTGGCCATAGACAAAAAAAAAAAGAGTGAAATCGATCGATTTAATCGATTTTCTCTAAAAGTGCGATGAATGCCAGTAGCTTGAAGAAACTACATGGTTAACTAGAATTATATCTTCGAACAGAGCGACTCATATAATATCGATCGAACTTCACTTGGTAAGTTCGTTTGATCATATAATATACATCGCGTCTCTTTGAATAAAAACATCATCCTACATAAACCTCTGCTTTTAATATTTAACGACTTATTAAACTTATAATCCAATCTGGAATGCTCCCTCTATTTTAAGCGGACCAGATCCCAAAGGTGCCTTTATGAACCAATTTTGGAATTAATACCTGTGCTTTGCTCTCTGTAGAGCGTAAAGCCTCTTTGGCCGTTGCCGTACACCAACTTAAGCTCCAAAATTCAAAATGGCCGGAGATACGGACTCCCATTAAACTGGAATCACCAGACAGTGAGTTCACTCCGGGACCGGTTTGGCAACACGGGTTATGTTATGGTTTGTAGACGTTAAAATTTTGTTGATGTTTACAAACTTCAATGTACACAAAACTGCGTACGCGGCAAACGAGTTCTTTGAACACTAAAAATCTGCTCTTCCGCGAATATTTTCGCAGAATTTCTCATAATCGCCGACGATGCCATGATGATAAACACAAAATTATAGTAAAATCTCGCTTTAATCGATACACATGTGGACGTAATAGTATGTGGCACTTTGTACCGCTCTAACGTTTACGAGCAATAAATGGTCGGTCGAATGTACAACTTTACTCTCGGCTTACGTCGAACATATCAAGTAGTGTGGTAATAAAACGTAAGGAAACGTCTCGAGAGCAACGGCACGTTTACAACCGCAGGTGTGACTAATCCGTGCGCGTGTGAATATCTCACAAACGAGGATGTAATGTTTGAATAAACAGAAAAATGCTGATCTACGAGCGGCGCTAGAATAGATGCCTTCAAAAATTGTGCTAAATTTTTGTCTGAAGCTGGACCACGTAAGTCCTATGCCCTCTCGTACATTTTATCTAGTAGACATGGTTTTATCTCATCATCAACACGTTATCTTTTCATACGCCACGCTATTGAATTCACCATGATAAGCTGGCGCAAAGTATGGTGTTATCTAGGGATAGCTACTGCCCGTTTTTTAGAGCTTCGGCATCTTCATCACATCGCATCAGCCTATACCTAGCAATCTAATGCCTCGCTCAAGGCATATGCCACAAAGAAGACACCATCTCCCGTTTTCGCCATCCAATTGGATACGGATGGATATATCCCTTAGTAGTCTTTTACGACACGCACGCACGGGTAGAAAGGGTGTGATGCTTTCTAAGCCGTTACCACAGGGTAAAAAGCCTGAAGTATTTATTTAATATATTGATTAAAAATACATTTATCTTACGTGTGCTTGAAAGGTATGCTGTTCAACTATGTTTCGCGCACGTATTGCAAACACTCAATCGTTATCGTTCGCGTTTGTTTGTTATTCCTTTCCGCCGCATACCGATACATTTCCAATCCCATAGTTTTTGTATCAAACGGAATAGCAATCACTTCAACACCGAAATGTTTAAAAGCGAAGGAATGACCTAGGTATGAGCCTCCTCCACCTCTTGAGTTGACTCAAAGACATAAACGAATATGTTGTAAGTACAATATACTACTACTACAGCCACAACAGTCCACTGCTGGACATACCTCTAATTGGGGGGTATTGCCATAGTCCCCACGCTTGGCAGACGGCACATTTGGAGAGAGCAGTGCAAGGTGTTGAAGATATTCACAGGGAACGCTGCTGCCCATTCCCTGGATTCCTTAGTCGCTTTTTACGATACCCACGGGTAGAAATGGGATGATGCTTTTCTAACCCTGCACCACAAGGCAGTACATTTTCGATCAACTTCTTACTACACCGAGCAACTAAGTACTTCGTGTAGACCCACTGTCTGCCATAAATAATGAGGTAGAATTTGGGCCCCTCCTAACTAGACTCAAGGGCGTAAACAACAGACGTAACTGCGTAAACGTGTCGTAATGAGCACATTTTGGTTCACTTGCTTTACCCAAATGGGAGGAAACTTTTGAGCAACAGTGTTCTACATAACAATAGCATCTGTTGCACAAACTCAAGCCGATCTCATTTCGCACTCTACTGAATCATGCCTGCGATCGTGCATTTCGTATTCGGAGAGCAGCTTTTAATACCGGACGGGAGGTATCGAATATGCTTCCATTTTAGCATTTTCCGCGAACCGGCGAAAGCTTTTCCGATAATTACATAAAAGCCGTCAATGCCAGTACTAGTGTATTATTAATAGCGCAAACCGCACTATTTCGCTGTAGCGAAGCGGTCGGTCGTTGCAAATAGGATTTTTGCTCGTGGGGCGTCCTTTGTCCCACGGCGGCTATACTGCGCTGGACAACCACTGGTAGATTGAGAGGCGGCGACATGTCAGAATTACGAAAATATGTAAAGAAAATGAACAGTATTTTCAGAATGTAGCTATAATAAGAAGCAAACCGCACCATTTCGCTGTAGCGGAGGCGGTCGGTCGTTGCAAATAGGATTTTTGCTCACGGGGCGTCCTTTGTCCCACGGCTTTATTGCGCTGGACAACCACTGGTAGCTTAAGAGGCGGCGACATGTTATATTTCCGAAAATTAACAGTTTTTTCAGAATATAACTATAATAAGGAGCAAACCGCACCATTTCGCTGTAGCGAGGCGGTCGGTCGTTGCAAATAGGATTTTTGCTCGTGGGGCGTCCTTTGTCCCACGGCTATACTGCGCTGGACAACCACTGGTAGATTGAGAGGCGGCGACATGTCATATTTCCGAAAATTATTTGTAAAAATATTTACTGTATTTTCTGCACTGTTTTTACCCGACTGCCTCAGAATGAGAGTTATGTTTTTCAAAAGTATGTGATGTTAGCTGTTACATAATATGTATATGGATGACTTAATTCTTTTTCACGGGCTACAGCCGAACCGGCTGGGTGGATGTTGGCATACAACGTGTTAGAGTGGTCTGAACAGCGCAAGTGACACTGGCTTTATCAAAATCCCATATAATTTCTATTTTCTTTACAAAATCATTTTAGTTTTGTGTCACTACCTCTGTACCTATGGGTTCCATTACGGTGGGCGTTGGATCGGGACAACCCGCCCGCTACTCGCTTTGTACTGGGAAACAACTCAATAAAAGCTCTAATAGGATTCCCGCTGGACGATGGTCAGCCACGCGAAACTTTAGTGCATTGTTTTATACTGGACTGCTTCAGAAGGAGGGTTATGTTTTTCGAGAGTATTTTATAGTATAAAGATGTTATGTATGTGGACGACTAAATTCTTTTTCACGGGCTACAGCCGAAACGGCTGGGTGGATGTTGGCATACAACGTGTTAGAGTGGTCTGAACAGCGCAAGTGACGCTGGCTTTATCAAAATCCCATATAATTTCTATTTTCTTTTTAAAATCATTTTAGTTTTGTGTCACTACCTCTGTACCTATGGGTTCCATTACTGTGGGCGTTGGATCGGGACAACCCGCCCGCTACTCGCTTTGTACTGGGAAACAACTCAATAAAGCTCTAATAGGATTCCCGCTGGACGATGGTCAGCCACGCGAAACTTTGGTGCACTGTTTTACCCGACTGCTTCATAAGGAGGGTTATGTTTTCCAAAGTATTTTATATCAAGATGGTATGTATGTGGACGACTGACTACATTCTTTTTCACGACCAACAGCCGAAACGGCTGGGTAGATGTTGACATACAACGTGTTAGAGTGGTCTGAACAGCGCAAGTGACACTGACTTTATCAAAATCTCATATAATTAGTGGTTTTGAGTCCCTACTAGATGTTCTGTCTCTCACTCTTCGTGTCGTCCAACGAACCGATGAACCATGGTGTCCGAGTTTTACTGGCTCTATCAAAATCCCATATAATAATTCGTCTCAGCAGCGCAAGTGGCCACTGGCTATATCGAAATCGCATACGAGTATATTCAGAATAGCAGTTTTAAACGAAAAATATACCTTCAAAATAAATTTTTAATTAAGCGCAGTCGGGTTTTTCTTTTTTAATAATTAAGTATATGCTTATTATGCTTGTTTAATGTTTATACTGTTTTTACCCTATTGTTTGCACAGCCTGTGACCTACTGAGGCGCGTTTACTGCTGTGTATTGTTTCGCTTTTTATCGCATTTGGTGAAGTGGAACGTGACGTCACCTCGATTCATCAATATGTCGGCCGATGGTGCACAGTGGTAGTGTGACGCAGGTTCCGGGTTCGATTCTCGGTGGGTCACTCTCAAAGTTGATATTTATCACTTTGTGAATTTCTTCGCCGAGGAATCGCCGAACAAAATCGCTCGTGTGAAAAGCCTCTTAGGACATTGCAGACCGAACTACCTGGATGTCCGAAAAGAAAGATGGTTCCGTGCTCCTACGTTAAGCCATCGGTCCCCGTTACTGTCTTATCACCTAAATCACCTTCTTAGACGGCGGTCGTTACAAAACCATGTCAAAGCCCTGCTACTTGTAGTAGGCGGTTGTAAAACTCTGACAACAGGGTTCATCAGGTCGTTGGATGACTCAATGGCCCACACGAAGAGAGAAATTAATATGTTGATAATGTGAATTGGATGACGGAATGGTTAAAATCATTGGTACGCACCACTTGTTGCGTCATCGGTATGTGCTCTCGAATAAATTAATAGATGGATTGGACAGTCCTCGTATGTGGCATGTATGTAGTTATGTTTTTTATTTTATTACCTATTATCAGTCTTCTGAAACGTATCGGATGGAGGCGGCCCAAAACAGGGAACAATGGAAGAAAGAGGGAGGCCTTTGCCTGCAGTGAGACGATACGGGCTAATAATAAAGTAATAATTATCAGTATTCTACCTAGTAGTCATTAGGTGTCTTCATTTGAATACACCTGAATAGGCCCCAGCAAGTAGGTAAGTAATAAAATTAGTAATACCTATACTTGAACATACCTCAATATTCTTTTATATTTTTCGATCATAAAATTTATTGATGTAGAATAAAAGAGAATACATTAGACTCTAGTGTCTAGTAAAATAAAAATGTCGCTGAAACCCTGAATCATGAATAAATAATGTTATTAAAATTCAAAGTCACGAAATGGCATTTGAGAGAAAACCTCTCTAGAAGATCTCAAAATTAAATCTCAGTTGCGCAGAAAATCACGTGCTGAACTTAGAGCACTACACCGATAGAATTTTAATGAACCTGTTCTATGTACGAAATGACGAATTAGTACAATCATGTCAAATAATTCAGACTGAAACCTATTTGCATTTAAACGAGGTTTTGAACGCAGGAACATAAATTGCTCACCTATTAGTACGCAATTTTCGTATAAGGTGAAACGTCACGTCACGCAAACGAAAATCTGAACTTTAATCGACTTAGACATGGGCTGCAGAGATCTTTTTGTAAGGAACTTTATGTAAAATTGTGAAGGCACACGTAAATTTGTCGCAAAAATACTTGTGTTTAAAAGATAACGAGTACCTATTTTATTCACAATAAAATCAAACATATTTGTTGCAGCAGTAGCTCTATCTATTTTCGTTAAGTGGCGAATGGGTTTTTAGAGGGAAATCTGATAGTTTACTAAGATATTTTTATTATTTTGCGAAAATTTTATATAAACACGGGACTTCACATCGATGTTTTTAACCAAACTTCTGTTTCTTTTACTGACGTAAGTACATTTAACTTTAGTATGGAAAGCGTCCCACCTTATATCACTTGTAATATAAACTATCATCTTTGCGATCTTCTTCTGAAATAAACTTGCATATCAAAAATTCAATTTATGTAATAAGAATAACTTTAGGGCTGATCTTATCTCATAGGTTTCTTTATAGGTACTGAAACATTTCCTATACATTGTTATGGTATGCAGATAGCCTGGCAGATAGGAATACAATAGGTATTGCTTACAATAACTAGACACAAACGCTAACGCAAGTAAAGGAAGACTTATCGTATGAGTGCATGAAACAGGCACTCCATGAAATAGGCATGTTATATAAACATTACATGACCTTCAACTATCATATATTAATAGTTCTGAAGAGGAAAAGCAAACGTAGAGTCCTGAGTACAACGCTGCATAGTACACGGAGATTAATTTCCTCCAAGACTACCGGAGACGAACCCTGCCGCAAATGGTTTTCTTCGCCGGATGTTATCCAGCTATGGCTTCTATGCTCTACCTACCCCACTTCAGGTTTTGTCTGATGTCAAGTAAATACCTAGAAGATGATTTGCTTGAATATTTTCTAGACCAAATATTTTTCTGACGCGACCTGGTGGTTGGGGTCATATTTTTATGGCCTTAAACTCTTTGCCTACCCTGTAAAACATAAAGGCGTGATACGTGTAGGTAGGTCTGCATGTGTGGGTATTTAAATCAACAGCTGTGAAGTCGTCGAGACACCGGCGGATCCAGCCTTAGCTCAGGGGGGGGGGGGTCACATAGAAAATTTTATAGGTAGGTAGGTACCTACTATAGGTAATTTTTGACCCGACTGCCTCAGAAGAAGAGTTATGTTTTTAGGGAGGCAGAATTAGGTTTTTGGCCTAAAGCCGGCATAAGGCAAAATCGTAGACTTTCTTCGACCATCGTCCTAAGCTGATCCAGGTTTTCGGCCAAAAATCTAGGATTTTGGCAAAAATCCTAATGGGAACGAAGAGCCTTTAATTACTTTAATGGGAACGAAGAGATTTTGCCATATGCCGGCTTTTGCTTAGATAATTGAATGGCAGTTTGTGATTGACATTGACAAAAATGACATTGTCAATATGTAAACCATAATATAACCACTTAGTCAAGGTCCTGGTCCCGGCTCAGGGGGGGGGGGGGGCCCCCAAGGCCCCCATGACCCCCTCCCTGGATCCGCCACTGCGTCGAGAAATAAATACGTTCCGACGGATTCATCATGTTTTTTGGATTAGATTAGATGGCTGGACTAAACTACTTGTACTACTACTACTACACCAGGGTTCATCGGGTCGTTCGATACTCGAAAAGAAGAAAAATACTTAACTCACTGTATGAGTCTTAAAAAGTTTATTGCATAAAGAAGTTGTAATCTTCGGCTTTATTCTTAGGATATACAAAGACATTTTGTTAGATGAGTGAGCACTAGACTAAACTAAACATTGATGAGTATACACAGATACTCTAATGCTCTTCATACACTCGAGAGCTAGCTGGTTCTATGCTTCAGGTGTTTCACTAACAATAATACCGAGGGAATTAATTTGCTTGACTGTCAAACAGTCGATCCGTTCTCTGCGGCTGAATAATGTTTGACTAATACGATCTGTATGTCAGCTTAGGCATATTAATTACATGGTAACTAGGTAATAAATATTGCCTACGAATATACTTTCATATAAATAAAGGGTGTTGACGTCAGCCAGGCGGCCAATCATAAGACATTGCCAAATCCTTTTGCTGCGTGTTTTTGTGCTCTACCAAAACATGTTGTCTACAACAACTGATTTGGTATAAGCTAGGGCAGGTACATGATGGATGATAAATAGGGGATGTACCTTAGGAACGTGTAACCAAAAACTTAGCAGGCCAGATCAGACCATAAACCACCTTCCGTATGGAGTCAGTAATGAAACGTATTCTTTTGTTCAAACTTCCATACAGAATTCCTAACTAACTGACTGTATGGAAATCTGAAATACTTTTGCACCTGGGGAAAGGGTTCCCTGAGGAAAGTAGCTCAGTTTCATGGTCTGATCACGTAAAGTCAAACGTAAACGGTGTATGCTTATACCTCGTATGCTATATTAATGTGATACGTACACGGAAGACAGCACATGGGACATGGTCTAACCTATTTTGAATCCTTGGCGGCCAGAAGAACGCATCAAAAAATAAATGCAGATCTACATGGAATTTAATAAAAGATACTGACAATAATGACATGACCTTAAATGAGATTGATAAAATTAGAGTAGATAACGTATATTCGTTAGAGACATTAATCAAATTACAGAGCAGTTTAACATGAAGTTTATAGACGATGCAGGAAAATCAAAAACGCAAAACGCAAGGCATATATATAAGCCTGCTGCTAATATTAATTATTCTATGTTCTTAAAACCTTGTAGCATTGAAGAAATTATTAAAATTACTAAAACGCTCAACTCTACCAACGCTGTAGGTTACGATGGCGTAGCAACAAAAATATTAAAACTATGTATCCATGCAATTGCCCATGTTTTAAACTACTTAATAAATCTCATTTTCATCAGGCAAATTTCCATCAGCTTTAAAAATAAGTATGGTTAGACCAATGTATAAAAAGGATGACAAAGAGGATATCAATAATTACCGACCTATAACACTAATATCTGTTATATCCAAAGTCTTTGAAAAAGCCATGCATGCCAGACTAACTGAGTATTTAACATTACATAGTATTATAAAAAGAACAAAACGGCTTTCAAAAAACAAGTCAACGGCGTTAGCCGGTTACTTATTAGTTGAGGAAATAACCAAAAATATTGACAAGGGAAAGCAAGTTGCTGTAGTATATTTCGACATGTCCAAGGCTTTCGATTACGTGAATTACAAGCTACTTTTAAGTAAATGCGAAAGATTTGGCATAAGAGGTGTTGCTAATGAATGGCTCTATTCTTATCTCTCTAGTAGAACACAAATGTTGAAATCTCAAAATTAGATGACAGGTACAATCTTATTCCATACAGATCATCCTTTAAAGCTAATAGTCATGGTGTACCACAAGGAAGAGTGTTAGGCCCCTTGTTGTTTCTTTTGTATATCAACGACCTACCAGAAATTACAGACTATAAAACCGTACTATTTGCAGACGACGTTTCGCTCATAATCCCTTGTAATAATAAATGTACATTTGAAACAGAAATTAATAATTGTATTAATACTGTTTATGACTGCTTCTAATACAACAATTTGCAGGTCAATATAAACAAAACTAAAATATACTTTATTTGTAACTGGTAAATGAAAACACTAGACGTTAAAATTGAATGTAGTGATCATACTCTAAAAGAAGTTCCTGAAGCAATATTTCTGGGCATCACTCTGGACGAGCATTGTACATGGGTTCCTCATATTGAAAATGTGTGCAATCGTTTAAGTAGATTTGTGTATGCCCTACATAGAATTCGCTGTATTAGCGACACTAAGACAGCACTTATGGCCTATCATGGCTACGTTGCCTCAGTTTTACGATATGGTTTGGTGCTCTGGGGAAATTCTGGAAAATTAGAAGATGCGTTCGTAGTGCAAAAGAGATGCATAAGAGCACTTTGCAATGCAGCGCCTCTGGATTCATGCCGTCCACTTTTCGTAAACTTAGGGTTCTACCTCTACCGTCTTTGTATATTTTCGAAGTTGCTTGTTTTGTTAAGAAAAACATACATCTTTTTAAGTCAAAAAGGCAAATCACCCAATTCAATACTAGGTACCCAAATAAATTAGCCCTACCACGTGGAAAAAGCGCTTTATTTGATAAAATTGTCCACGAATGGTAGTAAGAATTTATAACGCTATACCTGAAGACTTAAAAATATTGCCGCTACCAATGTTTAAAGAAAACTATTCAACTGGCTGTGTGATAGCTGTTTTTATTCCCTTAAGGAGTTTTATGACTTTAAATAAAAATTGCTTAGTATTGTAATAAGTGTAACAACGACTTCAAATTTATGTCTTAATCTTAAAATGTATGTGACATTTATTTATTGGTTATTCTTAAATTTTATGATTTTATGTGACATGTTATGTATTGACCATTCTTAAATTTTTATATTTGACATTTACTTACCAACTGATTGACATTGTTTTATTTTATTAATGTAATTTAATTAATATTTGCATGTCATTTATTGTGTGGCTAAATATGTGATTCTTTAAACAACATAAGACCTATTGTACCATATTTATTAGCAAATAAATTTTCATTTCATTTTTATTTCATTTCATTTCAAAATAAAGCTTCTTCTGCCGTCATTCTTGTTCATCAAATAGGACACCAAGGGACCGACTGTTTAACGTGCAAATGCGAAGCACGGAACCATCTTGCTTTTCAGACAATCAGGTGGTTCAGCCTGCAATCTCCTAAACAGACTCGGAACATATTCCGGGACCCCACCGGGAATTGAATTCGGAACCTCCTGCGTCGCAGGCAGTCGTACTAACCACTGCGCCACATGGGTTGTCATCTTGCCGTCATTACCAGACAACATCCCTGCAGAGAATGTAGCAGAAACTGTCACTCAAAATTCGGATTATTCAGCCATGAAAACGTCTGCAAAAGTCGTATTAAGGCCAGTGATGACGACCGAGTCTATTCTTCGATGTTTTCATACACTCAAGAGCTGTCAATCTAGCTAACTCGTGTGTTTTACCTTCATTCATTTCATTACATTACTGCCTATCGATCTGCTCTTTCTCTGTCTGACTAATGTAATTTAGATGGCAGCGTAAGCCACATTACCGTTAACATACGCACAATCTTTTTGTGTAGAATCAAATGGAGAATCTTTTTGTTGTAGACATCGTAATACTTTTATGCTTTCTTTTATACCTAGAATTCATTTTTATGTTATTTCTTTTTTTTTGCGTCTAATCACATAATCATGTTAATGATATAATTTAACTGGAATCTAACTTATAGTACTAAATACTTAAGTACGATTGCAAATAGGTATACTAACGAGCCTCATTAAGTAACTATTATTCGATCAATTGTTTTGAGTGTTTATCATTAAAACTCAAACAAATCAAATTCTTGTTAAGAGGATAATGCAAAGTGCTTTGAAAGCAAATCAAATTTCAAATACTTTGAATGCCTAAAACCTCCTGAATTCACATTGAAATTTCTTAACAGTACCGAGAATCAGAGAAGTTATGGAGTGTTTTGCAACTCAATCAAATCCAATTGATTAAATGTGAAACCGTCTGGAATATTCTGCGCTTACATAACGAATCTCTGTTGGAATGACTTCGTACTTGCCTGTTGTCAATTGAAAATAAATACATATCTAGCTTTTGTAAAGCTTGCCGTGTGATGCCGGATTAGAATAGCATCACCTCATTTCACTCGTGGGTGTAGTACCTAAAAGATAACTACGGGATGGATCCAGGGAATGGGCAGCAGCGTATTCCTCCGAATACAACTTTGCACTGCGCTCGCTAATTCGCCTACCAAGCGTAGTGAGTGGGGATGGCAATATATTGAGGGAGGCCCAAGTCCAGCACTGGACTTTAGTGGCTGTAGTAGTAGTAGTTAGTAAAGCTACAAGCTGAAAATCCTGTCTCGTAGGTACTTTACTTGAGACAATAGCTTGACTCGTTCAGTTTTATGGTTTGGGACACCGAATCGACGTAAAACCTAGTCAATCCTCGAGTCAATGAACATCAAAGTTGGCGATTTTGGGATGTGCAGTGAAATCAAAAAATAAGTGCATTTCGGTACCATGCAAATTGTTCGTGATCATTTTATTTTAAAGTAGGTAATTCCCGTGCGTTCTAAGGAAAACCTTATTTTATTCATTATGACACGTTTAAACGTTGTTTCTGCGACAGGATATGTTAACTAACACTAACAACTGTTGCACAGAGCTATTTGCTTTTCCGTTTGACCCAGTTTGTCTCAATTGACTGCCTCGTCATAATCTAGTTTCCGCATGAGAAAATTCAAATTGGTTATTACTTTATTGGGTATTGATCGAGTTATAAACAATGGCTATGTCTGCCTTCATTTAATAAGTAATTATAGGCTACAGAATGTACCTACATACTATAACGGTGGAGATCTAAAGGCGGTCGCACGTTTATTTCTCCAAGCGAGCTAAATGCACCCGTTTGAATACTTTGAATGTACGGAGCGGAAACGCGATTGCCACAGGCTCATAGGCGCTTTGAACGTTTGAACGCACAACCCTGCGATAAACAAAGCGGTGCACTTAGAGACAGATTCCTCTTACCGCATACCTTTCCAAAAATAGACACCGCCCGCGCCTTTACGTCCCGAAAAATCTTACTAAAACAAACACCATTTGTAACAGTTAACATTCACCTGCCAGCCGCATGTAAATAAAATAACGTTATTGAACCCAACTGGAGCTCGAACTATTCAAATTCCAATAGATTCGCGAAATACTTTCACGTTGAAAGCTTTAATCTTGCTTACCATGACAGAATCATGGCGGAAACGTCTATCGGGTCTCGACCACCCGACCTATTTAGTTTTAAGTCGGTCACGGTAATAATTCAGCTCGCATATTGTGGTGTATTGTCTGGCATAGAGAATGCCCTGCGGTCCTGGGGTTGGACAAATAATGGATGACGACACGGCCGGTGGAATGCGCGGCCGCGGACCGGAAACCGGGCCGACGAGCCACACCGCACTACCGGTAAATTCACGACTAATGAAAAAGTTTTAGAGTACATCTAGTTCATGGTATAATAAGATACTCCGCCTGGTATTTCTTTCCGAGACTCGTGAACCACGTGACCATCACAAGACTACGTCATCATGCTTGTGGGTTACCAGAATTACCCACTCATAAGATGTTTTTTGTAAATTATATAAGATACTGTTAACTAATAAATAAAATTTAAGTGTTGCTGTAAAGTTAAAGTTAATACACACGTAAATCTAAATTATAAAATTATTAAGAAATATTTTAACCCATTGTTCTGAGATTGAATTTACCCCATGTGTGATGTTAGGTATCTGACTCCATTGGTGGTGGTGATGAAAATGCAGCTTGGTGTTCTTGTAAGTATTTTAATGAAGATATCGTAATTTCACTGACAATTTTGACGATTTAAAGTAAGTAGATGTCTTGATCAATAGATGGAATGAATATGGCGGCGAACGCCCGCGCGCGCACCGCACCGCCCGCCGTGGTCCTTGCATATTAGGCTCAACAGATTCCCCCTCGAAGACCATGGGATTTCGAGGAGATGATTCTTCTTCTGGCCTCTCTGATGGAAGAGGACAGAGGTTTCTAACTGCACGACGTACGATGCCCTTCGATGTCATGACATCCGCCACACGCGCGATGCCGTCTGCTCCAGGGTAAAGCTGATGTATGCGACCCATTCGCCATTTGAGTGGTGGTAGATTTGGTTCCTTCAGGATGACCATATCGCCTTGAAGTAGCTCGCCTTTGTTCAAGCGCCATTTGGATCGCTCTTGTAGTTCAGAGAGAAACTCGTTGCGCCATCTCTCCCAGAAATGTTGACGCATTTGCTCAATTTGCTGGAATCTGTCGAGTCTTGTGGTTTTGACATCAGTCAGTCTCGGTGATGGTAACGAGGTTAGAGGTCTCCCGATTAAGAAGTGCCCTGGAGTTAAAGGAAGAAGGTCGGTAGGATCCGATGAAAGAGGAGTTAGGGGTCTCGAGTTGAGAATTGATTCGATCTGCACGAACAGCGTCGATAGCTCCTCGTATGTTAAGTGAGTACCACTACCTATTGTTCTGTAGAAGTGATGTTTAGCAGATTTGACACCTGCCTCCCAAAGCCCACCGAAGTGGGGTGAGTAAGCCGGCGAGAATTTAAAAGTAATGCCTTCGGCGGCGGCGTGAAGAGATGGATTCTTTGCATGATTCTATGAACGTACGGAGTTCATTATTTGCGCCCACAAAATTTCGACCATTGTCGCAGTGAATCTCTCTTGGCTCTCCGCGAAATAAGACGTCTCAAACACAAAATAAACGCATCAGTGCTGAGGTCGGATGCAACTTCGAGATGCAATGCTCTCGTGCTAAAACAAACGAAGACGCAAAGGTAAGCTTTGATAATTCGACATCCGCGTCCTAAGCGGTCTCTAATAGAAAACGGCCCAGCCATCACAGCCACAAACTTGAAAAGGGTAATTGGGCGTCACGCGAGATAATGGTAAATTTCCATTACAGGATTTACAGTCTTTGCCTTCATGATCCTACAAAGCCTGCAGTTATTTACAATGCTTCTAGCCAGACGACGGCCACTGACGGGCCAGTAAGTTTGACGAATGTTAGCGAGGAGTAACTGCGGACCACCGTGAAGAAGCTTCTTGTGCTCATGTGCAAGTAATAACTGTGAATGTATGGTTTGAATCGAGAAGAATAGGATGCTTTCGGCTGAAGGCCTCCGAAGCTCTTTGGATTCGTCCACCTAGTCGAAGGAAGTCATCTTCTCCAATGAAAGGATGAAGGGAAAGCAACCGTGACCGCGAAGGTAAGGATTTTTTATTTTTAATAAAGTTTATTTCATGCTCAAAACATTCAGCTTGATGCTCTCTGATTAAATGATTTAATGAAGCTTCGAGTTCATCAGCTGTTAAGATGCCGGTTCGTTTTGAATTTTTATGTTTTAAGTTATGAATGAATCGCAGTACGTATGCTGTTGAACGTAACAGGATAGTGAACTTTGAATGTTTCTGAAAATTTACCGTACTGCTGAGGTAAGTCTCTTTAGAATTAGGTGCAGCGAATGCTTTGATGTTAGGATTAGAATTAGCATTTTGATGTGTAATCTTAGTTTTTGTTTCAGGTAAATCATTAATGGGTTTGATATTAGCTGGCCAATCAGACTCGTTTTCAAGTAAGAATGAAGGTCCCTGCCACCAAATCGAGGCTTTGTGAATGAGCTTCGGGCCAAGACCGCGAGAAGCAAGGTCAGCCGGATTATCAACACCTGGGACATGGCGCCAGGTGCCAGAAGACGTCAGCTGCTGAATTTCAGCGACTCGATTTGAGACGAATGTTTTCAGGTCACGAGCCTGAGAAGACAACCAACCAAGAACAACAGAAGAGTCAGTCCAGTAAAATTGTTTTGAAATGTCTAGTCGAAGTGCCTTGATGACTTTGGATGCTAGACGTGCTGCTAATAAAGCACCGCAGAGTTCCAAGCGTGGAATCGTCTGTGTTTTACTGGAGCAACCTTAGCTTTGGCGCAAAGAAGATGAACGTCAACCTTTCCAGATTTGTCCACTGAACGCAAGTAGATGCAAGCTGCGAATGCATTTTGCGAAGCGTCACAAAACGCATGGAGCTCGATGTCATCCGGTTCTTTGCTGAGGACGCACCTGGGTATTTGAAGAGAAGATAGATTGTTCAACTCTGAAACAAAGTTCAACCACATTTTCTCTGTGTCAGAAGGAATAGCATCGTCCCAGTCCAGTTTTGTTAGCCATAGTTGCTGAAGAACCATTTTTGGAATGACTGTGCAAAGGCTTAGCAAACCCAGGGGATCGAAGAGTTTTGCAGAGTTAGACAATATTGTTCTTTTCGTTGCTACAGAAGGAGACTGAAAGTGTGTTGGAAATATCAAGATGTCAGCAGCTGGATCCCACTTGAGACCCAGTGCACTGGATTGTGAAGTAAAATCCAAGTCTTTGGGTATGAGGGTACTTGGATTATTTTCAAAATAGAAGGCACATTTGTGCGAAACTTTCGTAATGGAAAGCATGCGGAATGAAGAATTTCAGTAACTGAAGTAATGATGCGACTCAATTCTGATTTAGAGTTACTTCCTGATAGAAAGTCGTCGACGTAAAAGTCGGATTTAATTAGCTGAGCTATGGTTTCGTCCGGGCATTCTTTTGATAATTGTAGCAAGCAACGTGTGCTAAGAAAAGGAGCAGAAGCTGTGCCATAGGTAACTGTGTTCAACTGGAATATTTTTATAGGAAGATCAACGCTATCGCGCCACAGTATCATCTGAAGAGGGCGATGCTGCTGTTGAACCAGTACCTGACGGTACATCTTCTCATCGTCTGCTGACACAACATACTGATGTTGCCTAAACCTTAAAAGGATGGAAAGAGATCGTCCTGAACAACTGGACCCACGTATTGGATGTCGTTCAGCGATTTGCCTGAAGACGTTTCAGCTGCTGCGTCGAATACCACTCTGGTTTTAGTTGTCTCGCTGTTCTCTCTGATGACAGCATGATGAGGTAAGATGCAACCACGTGATGATGGATTCGAGACTTCACTCATATGCCCCAAGTCCTGATACTCTTGCATGAACTGAGTATAGTCATGAGCAAGCTTTGGATTCTTCTTCATTCTTTTTTCTAATTGAAATAACCTTCTTTCAGCTTGATGATAAGAATCCCCCAGGACATCTGGTGATTCATGAAGAGGAATTTGCACATTAAACCTACCATCTTCATCGCGGTAAGTGGTTTCGTTGAAGAGCTTCTCGCAATAATGCTCGTTGAAAGAGGGAGCCTTTTCTGAGGGTATTTCCTCTAGCTCGAAGAATTTGGACAACTGTTGTTGAATGTTTTTGCTGAAATTGCAAAATGATCGATTAGACGGTGGAGATGTGACGTAATATTCCCACCCCAGTGGACCTGCAACGATCCACCCAAGTTGAGTTTCGATTAGGTAAGGCTTGTTTGGTCCTAGTTTGAATTTATTCATACCAATCAAGTCCCATACGACATCGACACCAAGAAGCATATCAACTTGAGAAGGACAGAAGAATTGAGGATCAGCAAGTTGAATATTTTGAGGAATGTCTAAGTCGTTTACTCGAATTCTCATTTGAGGAACCTCGTCCGTAATAAGAGGAACTATGAAACATTGGACGGATGTCGAATACGAAGTATAAGAAGACTTTATTGCAACATCGCAATGTTCTGTAATATTGATGACGGCATTGTTAAGACCGAAGACGGATCGAGGTGGATTTTGGTTTTGATTAAACCGATTGTAGCCGCAGCTTTTTCGGTTATAAAGAAGACTGGCTGCAAGGGTCAGTAGTGCACGTAGAGTAAAAGATTTGCCATTGTTTGTCACCTTGATCAAAGCCGTAGAAAGAAGAGCCTGACCTGGGCGACAGCAGACATACTCACGACGCAAGAAGCATCCCTAGCTACCCCAGCAGGTTGATTCGCTCCAGAGGATGGCGTTTCAACATTCACAGAGCTCCCTGAAGATGCATTGACAAAAGAAGAGGAAGCATGGTCCACGTTCTGCTGTGGGTTTTGGAGTAGACATATTGTCATTAAAAGAAGATTGTTTATGAATTAAGGTATTATGTTTCCTTTTACAAATGCGGCAGCCACCCAGACCACACTGAAGCTCTGTACCCCCTTAGACAATTCGCGCAAATTTGCCACTGAGATATCTTT
The DNA here is from genome assembly GCA_024500475.1 of Phthorimaea operculella. NCBI lineage: Eukaryota > Metazoa > Arthropoda > Insecta > Lepidoptera > Gelechiidae > Phthorimaea > Phthorimaea operculella. The sequence goes on along the minus strand of JANFCV010000394.1, from coordinate 11,394 downwards.
GCAATGCGTTCATCTACGGGCAAGATTTGAATCTGTGACATTCGTACAATTTATGATTTTGTTTGCAATTTAAACAAGTACCGTGTGTTACGGAATTGATGGCGGGAGATGAAGATGAAGTAAATGATTTTGATTTTATTAAACTGTGACGTTTATCTTGTTTTTCAGCTTTGCTTACATGTACCGTTTCCAATACAGTCGCCCGTTGACGAAGAAAATCGAAAAAGTCTTTTAATGTTGTTGATTTTAATGTGCTCCTAAATTGCTCCCAATCTCGCGCAGTTTTGGATCTAATTTAGCAGAAGCCATGAAAATAATTAATGAATCCCAGTGCTGTGTAGGCTCACAAGTGAATTCAACGCGCTCAGATTTTTAGATATTGAATCAACTAAATTGCGTAAATCCTTTTCCGACTCCCTCGACATATTTTCCAAGGAAAATAGGCACTTGATATGTTCATTTATTAAAAGACGCTTATTGTCGTACCTATCGCAGAGAAGGGACCAAGCGACTGAATAATTGTCAGATGTAACGGTTACAGAATCTATGACTGATTTAGCTGAACCTTCCAAGTATGATTTTAGGTAATGAAATTTACTCACGTCATCTAGACTATCACTGTTATGGACTAGAGACATGTACATGTCGCGAAATTCCAACCATTTGTTGGCATCTCCATTAAAAGAAGGAATCTTTAGAGGCGGCAACTTTATATTGCTACGATGATGAACAACAGTTGATGCTGAGGAGGCGGAACCACTATCAGAAGTCCTACGGAATGATTTTCATAATTTTGAAGTAATTCTTGCGCTTGAGCGACCAAACTGAAATACCTATTTTCGAATTCCTCCCTCTCAGTCAATTGAACATCCTCGTTCGCATCCAAAGATTCAATTTTGCTTTGTGTTTCCTCAAAAGTAAAATTCAAGTCTTGTATTTTACTAAGTCTCTCATGAAATTGCGTTTTAGTTAGTTTTGTATCCAGTAGCGGATTTAAGAATTTTTGAAATAAAGTAAGGCGTGCTTTTAAACGTCCCCTTTCGGCGATAAAATTTGCTAACTCGGTCATATTGAAAGCGCAAACAATAATCTAATAAATACGATCGTAAAAGTGTAATCAATACGTTAAATTAGGTAAATAAATGCAAAGAATACAACCTTGTTTACACCGCACGAAAATTCCACAAGTGTCGAACAGTAGGCTTTTATCCTTATCAGTACCGTTATCCCGGCCGCCGGTAGGTATACTCGCAGTACAGCTGATCTGATGCGATTTACGGCTCAGTTATTGATAGAAAATGCACTTTTATTCTATGATAATTCTCGCCGGTTTTCCCACGGAATATCCTGGAATTGGCAGCAGAAAAAGGACGATTGATTAACTTGTAATTACTATAGGGTATGCCTAATGGAAAACTTTGAGAAAGTAAGGAAATTTCCTTGGAAATACTATGGAAAATGTGGAAATAGCGTAAAGTCACTTACGTGTAGGTAGATAGGACACGCCCATGTATTTGCTACGTAAATAAGACGTAATTACACACTATTTCTGTGGAAAATGTTATTAAATGTATGAAATATTTACTAATCTGAGAAATATAATGAAATTAGGACTTGAACACCGAAAATATCGTAAATATGACGCAATTTACTTCGATTATAAAAATGTTGTAGGTAAGTTGTTAACTCGCATTTAACGGCGTGAGTTAACCTTAACAACGAGAATTAAATCGACGCAATTAGCACAAATCGAATGAAATTCTTAAAGAAAATGACGGAAAATGGATAGGAATGGGCGTACTTCCCTTGATTTCGGATTGTTTCACCTCTTTCTTCGAGAAATAACGTCTTCCAAGCGAAGTCCAAATCACGTCGGGGTCACCAAACTTTGTGTGATGTTAGGTATCTGACTCCATTGGTGGTGGTGATGAAAATGCAGCTTGGTGTTCTTGTAAGTATTTTAATGAAGATATCGTAATTTCACTGACAATTTTGACGATTTAAAGTAAGTAGATGTGTCTTGATCAATAGATGGAATGAATATGGCGGCGAACGCCCCGCGCCCGCGCACCGCACCGCCCGCCGTGGTCCTTGCATATTAGGCTCCAACACCCCATAACGTATTTTATTGAAATAAAATGGCAATACTAAGTGACGTTAACATGTGTTTCTCTGGGAAGGAAAGACCATGTTTTATTAGACTATGATCTAGTTCATCTATTTGATTCATGATGCATTTGTAAAGAGGTGGGGCGAAAAAAGCTATTGGAAGACGATTAGATATAAAAAAACCTTCCATCACAGTAAAAATCCCCTTGATATGAGTAACTCTGCCTACTACTTTGTTTCGAGCAGACGACGACCCGACCTACTTTAGTTATATCAATAAGAGGCACTGTAACATCTACGAGCGGGTTTCATTATTTTACAACCAGCTCTCGATGAATGAATCTATTTTGAGATAAGAGCAGGAAACTGCAGATACCTATTTCCTAAAGTATCTTCATCTTATAGTTTATTTTTATAGCTTGTAGCTTAAACGAGCTCTTCATTATCCAAGCACTTTATAAGCCCGGCTTATTAAAAGTTTACACAATGAACAGCACCAAGGCAAAAGCAAAGTGCTTCTATGAAAGGATTTAACTTGTTTGCTGGGAAAATAGAATCTCTCTTTACCGGCAACTTAGTAAGATTTAACTTTGTAGCATTTTATGACCTGGAACTTATAAAGGTCGTCAGGAAATTGCATGATTGCAACGACTATTCTACTTTCAGGCAGTACTTAAACATCTGATATTTTTTGCAATCCAAGAACTTCCATGCTGGGACTGGGTCAGATCAAAAATAATATATTGTGCCAGCTCCTCTTGGGTATATTAATATTTTCTTATATTTACACTCAGACGAGCGAGCTACACGTAAAATATTCAGAATACACTTTAAGAATTATAATATTTCTAGTACCCGAACGCACTTGCGATTTGCTGTTTGTTACAGTAGATTTACAAACATAGAGGTATTTACAATGATGTGGCTAAGTGGTTAGCAGTCTCATTGATGCTCTTTGTCTACTGGGATTCACGTAGTTCGAAAATCCTAGAGGTGTCTCTTTAAGCAATGACTTGTCACTTTGGCTCATTAAGTCCTCATTGCCCGTGGTACAGCATATGTACCAGTGATTTTGAATCTTATTACCCTCAACTTAAAGTTCAAAACCTATGAAAAAACAGAACAATAGCTGGTATTTAAGGGGTTCTCTAATGAAGTCGGAGCGGTTGACGCGATGTCAGGCTGGTTGCGTCTTTGCATAGACAATGCTCAGACTTGTGCTACGCAAATTGTTATGGCAAGTGAGCTAATTGAATCAACACAGCTCTAGGTAGGTATACGATTTTCAGTTAAATGATTTGCTGTGACTTTACCTAATAGACCATTTCCCTAATAATGAATCCTTTTGAAAAGAAATGGGTTGCCTTAGGCATACCTTTCTTTCTTTGCTTAGTGCTTCTTACTTTACTATCAGAGGCATTAGAGGTTGATCCCTTAGGTATATTGAAAGTTGAGGTGCTGCTGATACTTAGAAGTTAGCCTTACTTAATGAGCTTTTCTTATAATGCCGTTCTTTTCCCTTCCTATCTATTCATCATTACGTCATATCGTCAGATACATCGTTAGTTACGTTCCTACCTTAGTTTCCGACTCGAGCTACATAGTCTAAAAGTCGATTACCAGACGCCCCACAATGTTCTGCCTGCACAAGTTTCGTGCATGTTAGTGCAACAGACTGCTACAACTTTCCAACAAAGCCCATGTTACGGGTTGTGTTATTTTTAGAACTATCGAATAGGCGAGAAAGTTTCAGTTTTGTTGTGTAAAAGAGGAATATTTTCTGTTTGTAACTCGTATGAAAAAAAGCTATGAACAAATTGAGAGAGAAATTTTTCTTTGCCAGAAATGCTCATGGCTTGGCTATCCTTAATATCTCGACATACAATACCAGCTTATGTGCAAGCGATGCCCTTTTGTGCTATGACAAGGCTTCAGACGTTGCCATTCTTATATTTGTCTTGCGTCATCAATCTTACTTCATACGTGGTCTCCGTAGAATGCGAGTAAGTTTGACCCCTGACCTTTTGTATTTTAAGCTTGTGGTCTGCAAGCTTTTGCACTGTGAGGCCACAGATGACTTATTAGTATGCAGGGTGGGTATCAATGAAATGACTTACGAAAACTGCAAACTGCAAATTTTCGTTACTGCAAACTTTCCAAAGCTAGTTTAGAAAAGGATTAAATAGATCAAATCAAATTTACCAAAAGAGATTTTCCAATTTACGTCCACCGAAGCAAATCATTGATCGTTTCATCAGGAATCTGTAGAGATTATTGATAGTATATTCATGTCCCATAATCAAAGTTATTTACGTTTATTTTCAAATACCTATTCAATGTTTAGTTTACCCGCGCCCAACATCTGAGAACAATTGGAAATCATTTTGAGGACTGAGTGTTTACGTGCCGTTGAGCCAATTACACTCAGCGACCTTCAATGTCCCTGTTTGTGCGACCTGTTACGCAAAACAAGTCCTTGTCTGCATACATATCATGGAGCCAACGGTTGTGCCAGCCAACGTAATAATTAAAATTATGAGGATCATATTTCAGTCAGACGTAATATCACAAATTATTTGCGTGGCCGGCTTTTTCATTTTACATTGCATACGCTGCTGATGAGAACATGCTTAGGTAGATACTTTGTAGATTATGTGTTGTAAATTCTTGGTGGAACTCTATGGTAGGTACTCTGATCAATAAATCATTTTTGACGTGCTCCTAAGCATCTATCGATAGAAGTAATGTAAGGAAACTAATAAAGTCTTATGGGAACTTGTGCACCAATTTAAAGTGGTTTCAAGCTAGAATTGCAGCGTAGCATATCAAATCGAAGTTGAAGCTTTTCAGTAAAGTCATAAACATACAACCCGTATTTACCTTTAGGGGTTTAGATATCTTTAGTTTTAGTACTGCTATGATGTCATGACTTTACTTTAAGACTGTTGTCTGTTAGTCCTCTAACCCTGTATCAATTTGCACTGAGCTCTTGTAACCAATATGAGCTCTCAGTTGTGAAGACACTTGAGTGCTCATGAAGACATATATTAACTTGTAAGCAATTTTAGTGTATCTACCTGATATATAACAACTCTATTATTTATCATCCGTTCCTGAAATACCTACACATTGAATCTCATACCTACTTTTCGTTCTAGTTGCTAATATAAAAAGTATGTTACAAATAGTTACAATTTTGTAGTTATGACATGACTTTGCGTATTTTCTCGTTTCGTAAATTTTTGCAGCATATTTTTTGCTAGCGAATGTAATTACCGAAATTCATGACTCTGCGATCGCTTCCATAGATGGAGAACATAATATTTCGAAAACTGAAACTTGTTTACAATGACCTGCAGTGCATGAGTGATTGGGCGTAGTTCTTGTTTTCCTCGATGCTATAATTGTTTTTGTATGATGTAAAATGTAAAGCACTTGACTTACCTTGTAAACATTTTGCAAAACGGAGAATGTCCTACTACATGGACAAATTATCTGCCATTCTTCATTTTCAGTTACGGCTTATGTATGGGAACCTGACTTTTGACGTTTATGATTTCTCTTGTTGAATAAATGTACCTCTGATAGATTACAATACATGTTATACTTTCTATTATATAGTTTCACTGAAAAGTGTAAACAAATCTTTCTCTTCACTTTTACGCCTTTTAAATCCAGAATCTCCTCTTCCAAGGATCAGGTCAAAATGCAAATCCTCTGATTTGTTTTGAAGTGGGATCGCTGCCTCACTTAAACCTGACCCACGGACGATCGTACCCTTAGGCCTGTTGCTTATGTTATGCGCATAAATTATTCTCGGACCACCTATATCACCGATGTCTGCAAAATTTGCGTTGACATAAAAGATGAATAGGGAATTTTGAAGGCGTAAAGTTTTAGATAGATAGCTTTTTGTAACATGTTATTAAATTGAAATGAGAAAATTGAAAAATTCATCAGCGACCACAAGGACTTGATCCCGGGATCGCAGGGAAATACGTCAGGGTCCGCCAGGTGCCCGTAGCTCAGTTGGCAGAGCAGTCGGACGGTACCACATGGTCCCGACTTCAAGTCCCAGCGGTAGCTGATGAATTTTTAAATTTTCTTATTTTCAATTTATTAGCACTGTGAGCGCATTATATGCCAATACATGTTGTTAAACTTTTTGGATATTTTGTTAATTGGCATATTTTTTTCGCAGACATTCCTGACATCCCGGAGGATATCAAGAAGCTCCGCGCGCTCCAGATCGCGGACTTCAGTAGCAACCCCATTCCTCGGCTGCCAGCGGGTTTCAGCCAGCTGCGCGCGCTGACCGTGCTCGGCCTCAACGACATGTCGCTCACCAGCCTGCCGAGCGACTTTGGCAGGTAATGCTCAGCAGCAACCCCTTTCCTCGAGCGACTTTGGCAGGTAATGCACAGCAGCAACCCCATTCATCGACTGCCGGCGGGGTTCAGCCAGCTGCGCGCGCTGACCGTGCTCGGCCTCAACGACATGTCGCTCACCAGCCTGCCGAGCGACTTTGGAAGGTAATGCTCAGCAGCAACCCCATTCCTCGGCTGCCGGCGGGGTTCAGCCAGCTGCGCGCGCTGACCGTGCTCGGCCTCAACGACATGTCGCTCACCAGCCTGCCGAGCGACTTTGGAAGGTAATGCTCAGCAGCAACCCCATTCCTCGGCTGCCGGCGGGGTTCAGCCAGCTGCGCGCGCTGACCGTGCTCGGCCTCAACGACATGTCGCTCACCAGCCTGCCGAGCGACTTTGGAAGGTAGAGTTCTTATTAATAGAAACCAATATTTTTTAACATTTTGGTTACAAAGCTGATACAAACGAAGCAAGTGGCAAAATGCCGCCACTGATGGGATTCGAACCCCACGTCTTCTGACAAGCCGGGTCAGATTTGTTGACCGTTACACCACGGTGGCTCTAACCAGGGCGGCGAAATTGTGAATCACTTGCTTCGGTCATATATTTTTATTACTTCACTACTTACGAGTAGCTGTAGCGCTATCTATGACTTTTTAGTAGTACCTACATTACGTATGTACAAGTTGACGTGAGATGGAGCTTTTGACCAATATTTCTTTAGGAACCAAATCAACCGAGCTACTTATTCTCCATCACCTCTATGGACATTTTGAACATTTTGAACCGCTACTTCTGATTCATTGACTTCATATTTTTGCATCAGTCTTGGAATGAAAAGATCGTATTCCATCACTTCTGACCCGACACCATACAGGCAATCTATGCGGGTTAATCACACCTAGGCTTGGTGATCTAGATAGGCTTACGGCGCCTGCCGACAATGGATCACCTAATTAATCCCACTCCTACGTGTCCCAGTTTATAAGACCGTTCATAGGCACGCTTCAAGCCTTAAAAGAGCCTGACTAAGGCAGTACCAGGAGCAATATTAGCTCGCAGACTGGGGTAAGGAGAAAATATGGGCCTTTGTCCTGCGAACGACTGACGCTCATAAAAAGAAATCGTAAAATGTTCTAGATTAGATAGTGGACCCACAATGAATGCGATAAGTCTACGCTTGGCGATGATTAATATACCTAATATCAACCAAGATAGATTGCTTACTTTGATATAATATACAGTTTCATACGTTCGGACTCCGACTTATTCTTGCAGAATTGTATTAATTAAAGCTCGAGAGTTAGAATATAAAATAACTCGTCCTCATATTGTTTTTGAAGTTATTTTTAGCGTGACCTGCATTGTTGTCAGTGAGAAATAATTCTCGGAATTTGTTATTTTTATTCCTTAGAATTAAATACAAGAAGAAGAATATAATTATTACTTGGAATTTCGTTGTCCTATTTTAGATGCAAGGCTGAAAATGGACACTGGAACTTTGCGCTTTTTTCTGAAAACGTTTTGAACTTTTCACAATTTAAGGCTGCTTTTCGCCTGCCTTTATCTGCAGTCTTAGATGTCTGAAGTGCTTCTTGTATCCTAGTCAAGATGCCATTGGACTCTTCAGTTCGTGTTTCAATCCCTTCCAAGTGGTACACTCGATTGTTCGTTTGATTCATCAAGAATGGTACCGGCTTTTCGGTTGCGTGGTATAAAATCCACCTCATTCTGTCTGTCCAGGACTTGTTGCCATGCTAAAGGCCTACAATTAGTATCAGGCGTTAGAAAAATACTTGACGCCAGGGATCACCCCCACGAAACTGTAAATCCACACGAAACATAAAGAAGGTAGCCTATGGAATTATACGAAGGTTTCAAATTACGTAGTTACAATTTCCCTCCAGGCGGGCAAACTATTTCTCGTAGAGCAGTGTTGCCGGCACTCGAAAACCAAAAGATCCGAAATCTAGTCCGGCAGGATCCGATTGGATCCGATTTTACCTAGAAGCGGCGCGAAAAATATTGTGATTTTGCTACATACCTACTTAAAAAAATATCTTCATGTTTATTTGTGATTTGCTTTGTTGTACCTTGTACCTTGTGTAGTGTCGTATGTAGTTAAAATTAAACCTAACACAGACCAGATGTGGTGGGTGGTGACAGGTCTGTGCTAGCCTGTTTCTCACGTAGACGTGCACGCCATGCGGCGCATCCGATCTGTGCTAGCCTGTTTCTCACGTAGACGTACGTGCGTGCACGCCATGCGGCGCATCCGATCTGTGCTAGCCTGTTTCTCACGTAGACGTACGTGCGTGCACGCCATGCGGCGCATCCGATCTTGCTAGCCTGTTTCTCACGTAGACGTGCACGCCATGCGGCGCATCCGGTTCAGCTAGCCTGTTTCACGTAGACGTACGTGCGTGCACGCCATGCGGCGCATCCGGTCTGTGCTAGCCTGTTTCTCACGTAGACGTACGCCATGCGGCGCATCCGGTCTGTGCTAGCCTGTTTCTCACGTAGATGCGCACGCCATGCGGCGCATCCGGTCTGTGCTAGCCTGTTTCTCACGTAGACGTGCACGCCATGCGGCGCATCTGGTCTGTGCTAGCCTGTTTCTCACGTAACTGTGCACGTCACTCGGTGCACTGGTCTAACAATGGAAGATATTTTGAAAATAAAAACTAAACAGAGGAAGATCTTTTTGCGGTGAGTTTCATTTTACGCTTGGGCTTCTCTTTTACTGCGAGTTAAATTTATAAGTTAAATACGAATATCTACAATGGTCTGACTATATTTTTATCAAAATTATCCGAAATTATCCGCTGGAAATGAGGATCCGCCGAGGATCCGATCAGACTCGAAAAGATCCGAAATCGCATCCAAAGATCCGCGCCGGCAACGCTGTCGTAGAGATACACGTTAGTGCAAAATAAACATAGTTCCGTTTCTATTCTATTATGAATCAGTCTGTTCAATATTTTCCTTAGCGAACTTACACAGCTTTGTTCAAAGGTACAGTATTACAGATCGGAGGTAGCTTTGTAATATTTGAGTTGTTTACCTTCGCCTCTGTAAATCCTTAAAGGTACCTCGGTTCCTTTGAACGTAAGTGTATTGATTTTCTCTTATCTAGTTATAAGTGGCAATTGAACAGGGTTCGTTAAGGCAGGTGACTGTGATTATGGTCTACAGAGTGATTGATGTCACCATTAAGGCCATTAAAGTACGGCCGCTCGAATTAGCGCTATTTTATAGCTGTCACTCCATTCTAGTACACATTTCAACATAGAAAAATAGCATCAACATGTTTTAAACAGCTGTCAAATAGGACTTATTTGAGCGACCGTACTTGAGCCCATAACGTGTTGGTTGATGGTTATCTAAAGCAAATCTTGTTTTCAAAATTGTGCTGCTGGTTACCACAAATCATACATTGTTCATATATTTTGACGATGTCTTGTGAATCCTAAGTGAGAATCTTCGTTCTACCTTCACCTTCAGACCCTTGCTTCTAATATTACCGTAAAAAAATATTATCAAACCTGCGTTTCTTTTTCTGGTCGAATGGGAAACCGTGTCGACGAATACATCAATAAAAGTTGACATTCTGAAATAGTTTCGCTGTGAGATGTATCACAGAAAATCTTTTACCTCGTGTCTTGAATTACCAATCTTTTTATAGAATCGTATTATATGAAAACTTGAGAAAAGCCCTCTCTGCCCACCCGCTGGATATATTATAAGGTTATAGAAGTGGTTGAAAAAGTCCTTGAGGTGCCTGGAAACTAATAAATAGAGCTGTTTAGGTTTGTATAACTTGAAATATTATTTCATCTTAGCAATTTGCAAGGTTTCACTAATATTATCTTATCATAAATAGTTTTTGTTTGCAAACCTTCAACTATTTCTATTAAAAAACATGCGATCAAAAGTTGCTGAAGCCCTTAATATTATTTTTCTAAGCAAAAGAAAACAAATGTAACTTCGAGGTAGGTATTTACAATAATAATTATTAACACATCTCATTAGGTATTATAGAAATGGAACTCAAGTGATCCGATAATGTCTAAACTCCAAAGTTCAAAAGCATTATATAATTCATATTGTACCGCACGTACTGTAACATTCGTGAAAGTCAAACAACTAAGTTAATCAAAGGAACAAGTTTCATGTTTGCGGGGCAAGCTTTGCTTTGTGCGAGCTTATAAAAGCGAAAGTCCAGTGGTCTATGCAACGAAGCTACAGGCTATAATTCTACAGGCGAAATTCGATGTACATTGCGTAGACGGTTAACTATTATTATTTCATAATTAAACCGGCTACGCCATGTACATCAAATTTCACCTGTAGAATTGTAGCCTTCGGGCACAGTTGGAAAGCTAATACGTGCAGCGCCATGTCGAGCATTTGACAGCCGTCTCCGTAAACGCTAATTGCATTGCACCGATAACATGTCTCCTATTGTGATGAGAAGAATGGCTTCCCTGTTGTATCGAGTTTCTATACGGATGTGTTGTCTATGAGAGGTCTTGTGCTCTACAAATGGGTATCCATAGTCGACACTACACAACAAGAATTTACTATTATCTTAAAGTAGGTAAATTGAGCAATAACGTACGTTGTAATATTATGTTGTATAATGTCTTATGGAATGCGTAAACACACAAGATATTGCGCTATTTTCGTGAAACCATGAAAGGTAACTTAATTCACTTCGATAAGAACATTTTAAATATGAAATGGTTCGAGACCACATCAAAAGAACGTCTTCTTATATTATTCATTCCTGGAGCGAACAAAAGATCCTTTCAGCAAAGAGATTGTCGTAATCTTATAGGGATCTTAACTGTAACAGGAGACCAGATAAATCGCTTAAAGCCCTTCATAGTAAAGTAAGATTACTATGGAAGACATA